>PVJI01017971.1:0-34397 GCA_004026765.1 Micronycteris hirsuta
AGCTGATTTCTCAAAAGAGACCTTGCAGGCAAGAAGGGGCTGGAGAGAAGTATTCCAAGTCATGAAAGGCAAGGACCTACATCCAAGAATACTCTATCCAGCAAAGCTATCATTTAGAATGGAAGGGCAGATAAAGTGCTTCTCAGATAAGGTCAAGTTCAAGGAGTTCGTCATCACCCAGACTTTATTATATGAAATGTTAAAGGGATTTATATAAGGCATGGAGGGATATCAACAGGGGAGTGGGAGGGGGAGAGAGGGGGAAAAGGTGCAGAAAATAAGTAGCATAAATGGTACGTAGAAAACAGACAGGGGAGGTTAAGAATAGTATAGGAAGTGTAGAAGACAAAGAACTTATGTGTATGACCTATGGACAAAAACTAAAAGGTGGGGAATGTAGGGGAGGGAGTGGAGGGGAAGAAAGGGGGGAAAATGGGGCAACTGTAATAGCATAATCAATAAAATATATTTTTTAAAAAATGACCTGCTCCAAGTACCAAATGCACTAGGCCGGCCACTGGGGAATATAAAACGATACAACCAGTGTGGAAGAAAAACAGGGGCAGGTAGAGTTATAAGTGACATATTAACCAACAGACACACTGGGAGGCTAAACGAGAAATTAATAAAAATGATTACCTACAGGGGAGCTGGTGAAAGGACCGAAGGAGGGGCAGACATATAGTCTGACTTCTGAACCATACAAATGATTTCTACGTTCAAGAGAATAAAACTAAATTTAAAAATCTATAAGGAAACCTTAACACAAAAAACAAATGGGAATAAATGAAAGAAGAACAAAGCAGGAGGGATCACAATATCTGATGTCAAACTGTATTACAAGGCCACTGTAATCAAAACAGCCTGGTACTGGCATAAAAACAGGCTCATAGACCAATGGAACAGAACAGAGAGCCCAGAAATAAACCCAAGTCTCTATGGGCAATTAATATTTGACAAAGGGGGAAGAAGCATAAAATGGAGTAAAAACAGCCTCTTCAACAAATGGTGTTGGGAGATCTCGACAGCTACATGCAAAAAAATGAAACTTGATCACTAACTTACACCATATACAAAAATAAATTCAAGGTGGATAAAAGACTTAAATATAAGTTGTGACACCATGAAAGTCCTAGAGGAAAACATCAGTAGGAAAATCTCAGATTTTCCATGCAGCAACATATTCACTGATATGTCCCCTAAGGCAAGGGACATAAAGGAAAGAATAAACAAATGGGATCTCGTCAAATTAAAAAGCTCCTGCATAGCTAAAGAAAACATTAAAATGAAAAGGGAACTGACTATATGGGGAAACATATTTGCCAATGATACCTCGGACAAGGGTTTGATCTCCAACATATATAAAGAACTCACATGACTCCACTCCAGGAAGACCAAAAACCCAATTAAAAAATGGGCAAAAGACTTGAACAGACACTTCTCCAAGGAGGACATTCAGAGGGCCCAAAGACATATGAAAAGATGCTCAGCATCGCTAGCCATCACAGGGATGCAAATTAAAACGACAATGAGATACCACCTCACACCAGTCAGAATGGCCATCATCAACAAAGCAACAGATAAGTGTTGGAAAGGATGCGGAGAAAAGGGAACCCTACTGCACCATTCGTGGGAATGCAGACTAGAGCAGCCAACTATAGAAAACAGTATGGAATTTCCTCAGAAAACTAAAAATGGAACTGCCTTTTGACCCAGCAATTCCACTGCTGGGACTATACCCTAAGAGCCCTGAAACACCAATCCAAAAGAACCTATGCACCCCAATGCTCACAGCAGCACAATTTACAATAGCCAAGTGCCGGAAGCAACCCAAGTGCCCATCAGCAAATGAGTGGATCAAGAAACTAAGGTACATTTACACAACGGAATTCTACACAGCAGAGAGAAAGAAGGAGCTCCTACCCTTTGCAACAGCATGGATGGAACTGGAGAGCATTATGCTAAGCAAAAAAAGCCAGGCTGCGAGGGGCAAATACCATATGATCTCACCTTTAACTGGAACATAATCAACAAAAGGAAAAAGCAAACAAAATACAACCAGAGACATTGAAATTAAGAACAATCTAACAATAGCCAGAGAGGAAGGGGGAGGGGACTGTAGGGAGAAGGGTTTTCAGGAACTACTAACTATAAAGGACACAAAACCAAGGGGGAGAGTGGAAGCAAGGGAGGGAGGTGGGTTTGGATGGAGGGGAGGGGAGAAAATGCAGACAACTATAATTGAACAACAATGAAATAATAAAAATAAATATTTAGGAGACAAAAAAAGGGAATAAATGAACTTAATTGTATATCAAGTTGGTAACAGAACCACATAAAGACAAAAAAATATTTCAAGTCATTTCTGAACACATCCTTATTGCGATATAATCCAAGGATAATAAAAATGGCAAAGAATTCTTAAATGCCATGTAATTATTGTACTATTGATATTAGTTTCTATAATTTTGAACCTATTTTATTTGTACTATAGAATAAAACAAATAGGTAATTATGTAACTGTGATTAGGGATCCAGATGTGAATGACAAAAGATACAATATCAGAATTGCAGTGTTAAAGTTGCATAGGTATCAACGTGAAGCTGTGATTTAAAAAATATATATGCATATATAAACATAATTATTAAAGCATGTGTATAGACACCCTAATTATAACCACTAGAGCTAATGACACCCCAGTAGCAATGGACACCCCTAATGCTCAGACCTTGCTTTCTAGAGACCCTCCTCCATCAAAAGGAGCCAGGCTCCTTGGAGAAATGGCTGGCTCCTGATCTGGGGCAGGGAGCATGTAGGTGAGCCTTGGTCTTTACATTTGCCTAGAAAATAAAGGAAAAACTGAGGAAGGGCCGTCAAAGGGGCACGGGAGCCAGCTTCCAGAGGTTCTCACCAGCCATTTGAGAGAGTGTAAACATCACAAAGGAGAACAGTTGTAACAGATTGCAACAAATTGAACTGATGAAAATCCATGAGTCTATGATACGCTAAAAAGACCGAGAAAAAAAGGAACTCGTCTGTAATCAATGGGCGTGGCGGGGGGTGGAGGGCGCTATTAAACTCCCTCATCTCAAAACTTCTCATTGAAAGTAAAATGTTAAGCATTCATTCTGCCTCTGGGGAAAGAACTTGTTTATCCCAGCAGAAGAGGGAAAAAGTCCTTTCCCTGAGACTGCCGGCTCACAGGTGCAGAGGGAATGTCACAATTAGCACCCTCCCCCCCAAAACAATGAGATAATTGACTCAGCCAGGGCCATTCCCCTCCCGGCAAAGCTGATTGCATCGCACCTCTGCTTCTGTGCATAACTCCAATGGCTTCCCACCGAACTGAGAATAGCACTCAAATCGGTTGATTTGGTTTACAAGGCCTCCAGCTTTCTTCTCAGCCTGGACTCCTCTGTGGTGTCCTCTCCATCCTCCTCACCCATCGAAATTCTGACATTCCTCACATGTTAGTTCTTCTCCTGGGCTTTGGATGTGATGATTTTTCTCTCTGGAACACTTTTTCTCCAACCCCTGGCCTGGCTATTTCTTACACACCCTTCATACCCACATTCATGTCTATGGACAAAGACACCAGCTCTTCGAGGGCCCCTGATCTCCCAGTTCTAAGTTAGCTGCCTCTCTTAGTTATTCCTTAGGACCCTGTAAGCCCCTTACCAGAGAGACATACCTAATCACACTGTCCTTCAACCACCCCATTAAGTTGTCAGCGTCATTCCCTGGGATACAAGCCTTAGGAGAACTTGGACAACGCAGCACAAACTCAAATATTCAAGAATTAATAAAATGTAACAGAATAACTTAAAGCCCTTATTAAATAATATAGCCTTCTTAGTCCAATCATATTTGTCTTTATAAACCTAATAAATCTAATCTTCTAAAATATTCTACCCAAAACATTTTATTTTACTTTTAACGGTCTCCCACATCACTCAAATTATCTCCATCATCCATTTATCTCCTCCAAACTTGGAACTGGAATAGTGAAGTGAAAACGAAAGTGAGAAAATACGGTTTGATAAAGCCTGCTACCTTTTCATCTCTCTGTGCCGTTTCAAAAGGACATTTTACAAAGCATCCTGGACTCTTCAAAACGTCAACGTCGTAGAGAGGAAAGAAACAGAAAAGCAGGAAGACGGGTCTCAATTAACGGACTGAAGAGTCAGGACACGTCAAGCAAATGCGATTCTTGTTGGGACCTTACACTTTTAAAAAGAGAACAAAGGAAAAGGCAATAAAGGACATTTTGGGGGAAACTGGGGAAATCTGGACGTAGCCTGCATGTTAAATACTGTTGTCTCATCTGTACGTTTCTTGAGTGTGACAATGGCATTGCGGTCACAGAGGACAAGGTCCTCACTCTCAGGAGATACATCAGGACGTGTCATGAGTACGTAATACGATGTGCGACTGACCTCCAAGGAGTTTGCTTTACACACACACACGCACACACATGCACGCACGCACACAAGACACAAAGTGAATTTGGCATAGGTTAAAATTTGTCTAAACAAAGTATACGGATGCTTATCGTCTCCTCTCTTCTCATTTTGGTAGGTCTGAACTTTAAAAAAAAGTTGGAGAGAAATACCTAATATTTACCGAGTGATTAATATAGACTAGGATATTTCCATCCTCGACCCTCACAAGAGCCCTGTGAGTCTTACCGTATAGTATGGACTGTTATTATGCCCATTTCATAGATGGGCAGCCTGAAGCATTGAGAGATTAAGTAACTTACTCTGAGTCGCACAACTAGTTATAGCATTGCAGTAAAAAACACAACACCGCCTCTAAGAGGACAGAAAGCGAAGACAGGCACTTAAGTAATTATGAAGAACCGCACAATCAACAACAGACACACGGATGGCCCCGCAGGGATGTAAAGCGAAGGGGAAGAGGAGCGAGCCAAGGCCCAGATCCACAGCCAGGCTCCCTGCTGCCCCTGCTTGTGTTCCTCTGCACAGCTGTGACCATGCCACCGGGCTGGATGACAGGCTGGGACAACCGTCTCAGGGGACTACAGACTGGAAGACAAATTACATGAAGGTGCTCAAATCGAAAAGGGAAATGAAGACATGAAAGAAAGCAAACGTGATTAATAACTTGTTAATTGGGGACTAGAGGTGGGAGTAAAAGGGCAGACTGAACGGCTGAAACAGGGAACGATGATCGTTTCTTTTCATGTAAAATTTTGTATAAAATCGAAATACGGTTACTACTAGTACCGAATGTTAAGATTAGCATTAAATGCAAAATTTTCTTAAAGCCCATTACTAAAATGTCTGTGGAGGCTGTAAGCAGGTAGAGCGTAAAGAGGTTCCAGAACAGTGTTTTATCAGAACCAAGAACTAAATAATTAAACACACCCTTCCTTCTCTAGCTCGAAAATTCAGAAATCTGAACAGGATGCTAAAGAAATTCAGAACCATGAAAGCCTTAAGATTACAGAGTAGTGCCCACAGAATATACACACAGACACATACATAGCAACATAAGGACATGTGTTTAAAACCTCTTATGGAATACAATTTAATAAATGAAATGGCACTGCCTATGTTAATTTACGAGCATTTATTTATTCATATTTCTATCACCTTTGCTAGAATATGGGCTCCTTCAGGGCAGTTGCCATGCCTGGTTCAAATCCATATCCCTAGGACCTAAAACAAAGACGGGTACACAGTAGGCCTCAAAGGCTTACTGAACTTATACATGTTTATTAAACTTATTTACACAAGAAGAATTGAGGAAAAATAAAGTCTCCAGAAATTCATTCATATTGTGATCATTTTGTAACATGTAACTTTAATTTCTATATAACAAATAACATGAGATCCAAAAGTTAATATGCTTGAAGTGTTAAAAGTCTGAATGACCTTGTCTATATCTCAAACCATAGAAAGTAGCTATCACATAATAAAACAGGCATGAATTTATCATCTTCCAAAGCTTTCATTATGATAGATCTATGACTGAAGTTACATCGCACGTGTGCAGAAAAGAATTTAACACGGCAAACCCGGGACTCTCTCCTTAGAAAGGCCTGCTTGCGAGAACGGCCCACGGCCGCGCTGTGGGGGAGCTTGGATTCCGGGAGGGTTCCCACCGTTCCGTGATAAGAATGGCTCCTGCGCCCAAACCGTTTGAGAAAACATTGTGGTTCACGCTGAATATCTGCTTCCCCCGGGGAGTCCGGGACACTGGTGTGTGCGTGCAGGCAGAGGGTGGCCACGTGACCAGCCCCCATAAAAACCGGGCACCGGGCCTCTAACGAGCTTCCCTGGTGGACACTAATTCACACGGTCGTTGTAACTCAGGGCGGGGGAGTCAAGGGCCTGCTGCGCGACTCCCCCGGGGAGCGTGGGCCTGGTTTCCTCTGACTTGGCGCCTGTGCCTTTCCCTTTGCAGCAATAAAGCAGAACGGGGAGCAGGGCTCCCCTCCTGCGAAGGGTCCTGGAGACCACTTGGAGACACAGGCGTGCCGCGCCAGATGGCACTCCCGTCATTAGGGGGCAGTGAGCATCCTCAACCATGCAGCACACTTCCTTAAAAAGTCATAACAAAACGGAAGTTAATAAAAGTCATTAGGATTTTTACTTTGGACTATTTTTTTTTAATACTTCTATCTAATAGTTAATCTAGGCTTCCCGCATGGGATAAGGGAGCAAAAAGATAATTAATTATGAGAAATTCAATCATACTTTAAGCTATGAATCATGTCTTAAACCTCCAAAGTAATGGGACCGTTCTTAAGAAATCTCATTTCTATTCCACCCCACCATCAAAAGGTTCCTGTCAATCCTGAGAGGCACACCTCTAGATGCAAGTTTCGGGGGCTCGGCAACTCCATTTTAAAGGAAAGTCTCCTGTTTCTGTTTCAGAGACCAGGGTGACGGCACAAAGCAACAGCGCCCTCCCCTCTTGCCTTAAAATGATGAGTAGTAGCTCATAGTAATGGGGCAAACACACTGCTACTTATTCCTCTTCAAGAAACAAAATTTGAGGAGAGTATATATTCAAAAATTGCTTAGTTTCTTCCTGCATTATGTATTTCCATTTATAAATAAGCAACAACAAGAACTCTCAGACATGCATTCTTGTGAAAAAAGCATATTTGATGCAAAATATTAAATAATACTCAAAATAAGTATAGTTACTTTTTAAGTTAAAATGGCTAGACTTATAGGTTCTCTTGAGAGGCAATACACAACACTCACTTTTAGCTATCACAGGAAAATATATTTGACCGAACCAGCTTCACAGCAATTTCACTCTGAAATACTTTGGCTGGCTACAGAAGGATCAGGGGCTTTGCCCAAACTTTAAACCACAGTATGAACAGGGGCAACTAATAAATGGGAATAGAGAGAGGGGAGGGGATTGCTATTCTGATTATGGGCAAAATGCTTCAATATCTAATCAAGCACCCAAGTTTAAGATACCAATAATTATGTTATTACTGTGTTATATGTAGACATGTAAGGAAAAAAAACAACAGGCTTTTTTCTGATGTAATTCTATCTACTCCTCTTTTCCATGTAAAGCCACTGCTTATATAAATAAAAAATCTGCTTGCTAGTTTATAAAGCTATACAAGAATTATGAAAACACAGGAAACCAGTCAAGTTGGACAAAGGGAGCAAGAACGATAGCCGTAAGGCTAACACGTCGTTCATCCACTTACTCCGTCAACGTGCACAAACCGGCACCGGGGACAGGGAGACAGGCTCCCTGCGCTGTCCGCGTAATGACAGAAGCCAGCAAGACTGATCTGGGGACACAGAAGAGGGGTCAACTTGAGAGTACTGAGCACACAGCAGGGAGGAGAGTCTTTGCAGACTGTGAGGAACCGCTGAAGGGTTCAGGCAGTGTTGGAAGGATCGGATCCCCCTTTCGGGTCCAACATCCACAGCAGAGATACTGGGAGGAATCAGACAAGCCTGCCTTCGAGTCCTGCCTGTCATTTGTGCAGTAGCTGGGTGTGTGGTTTACTTATCTCTGGTCCCTCATTTGCCTTGTCTGTAAGTAAAGATAACACCTATTCCATAGGGCTATTTTTTTAATTATTATTTTTTTTATTTTTAGAGAGAGTGGAAGGGAGGGAGAAAGAGTGGGAGAGAAACATCAATGTGTGGTCGCCTCTCACACGCCCCCTACTGGGGACCTGGCCTGCAACCAGGGCACGTGCTCTAGACTGGGAATCGACCCGGAAACCCTTTGGTTCGAAGGCAGGCGCTCGATCCACTGAGCCACACCAGCCAGGGCTCCACAGGGCTGTTTTAAGGGTTAAATGAGAAGTGAGATAAGCAGGTAAAAGGTTTGTGTTTCACGCTGACTGGCACAGAGAATGCACTCAAGAAACTGTCAGCTCATAGATAAAAAACAACTTTAGTTAAGTTCTGAAAGGTAACTGCTTTTCTATGTAATGAAGTTTTTAACTAATTTTAACATTTAAGAAAAAAGAGTAAAATTGATTTCCTAGTCGTCCTTTTTTCATTCTTCTTCATCAACACCGTACACATCAAGCCACACTCCCACCGCCTTGCAGGTTAGATTGCATGACAGCAAATGTCGCGGCACAAAAACGGAACAGTCTCAGATGTTCCTCTGATCAAACATCACGGCAGAATGACAGACCTCGGTGGCCTCTGGGAGTTCGTTGCAATGAGATCACAATAGTCTTTTCTTTGCCATTTTTATTGAAGAAAGGGTTTTCTCCTCCAACTTTCCTTCTACCGTGGGAAGTTCCACAGAAGAGAACCTTTTATGGAGACACCAAAATCATCATCTATCTGAAAAGCTCTACTCTACCTACATCAGATTTACTTATTAAGATGCATAATATGTGCTTAAAAATAGCAGGCAAAGGTTAGCAATGAGGATGCTGACCCAGAACACGAAAGGGCAGAAGGTATTACAGCATGAAAATTCCTCTCACTCGGTCTTCAGGTTTGGCACGGTAGCACCGTTCCCGCCCTCTTTCATAACCGGGAGGTGAGGTCTACGTCTGGATCTTGGACCTGCGGTGTTCAGGAAGCTACAGGAGTATGAGGCTTTGCATCGCCATTAAGCTGACCACTCTGCAGAGGGCAGAATGAAAAGAACTGGCTTTTAAAATCTTAACCATTCTGACCCCAAAGCATCTCTTCATTCCTCTTCCTGACAAATGTACCCGACAATTTTTTTGAGACAGAATAAAAAGAATACAGGGAACGCTGTGGATGGCTTCGTAGAAAGCACTTCTCTCCTTAATTTTCCAATTGAACACGCAAAAATGTTTAGGTCTTTAAGTGTTTGCTCCAGTAATAGAGTTAATTATGCTCTCTTCAAGGCCTGCAATTTATAATTAAAACCAAATAAAGAGAGATCGTAACATTTCATTTTTAAGTCTTTTCGTTCCCAGAATAGAAGATTACTGTGCTTAAGCCTCTGCAAAGTATGACTTGGATTTCGAAATCTAACACTTGACATACAGGAAAAGGCTTTTTTCTTCATGATGATCCCTGAGTCCCACAAATCCATAGGAATCATTTTTACCCTAAGAATAATTATTGTATTGATTTTAAATGTGGGTTTTTTTTTTTTGCCATTTAAGTATTTTTCAATTAAAGTTACTGTCTTTTTCCCCTTCAGGCACTAAATGACCTCCAAAGTTAAAGAATATAAAGAAGACTAAAAAGGAAACATTTCATTTCAGCATTTACATTTATCTCCCAGCAACACAAGGTCAGGAAATTTCAGCCAGGAATGCCAGCCTCTTACATTTATGTGAGGGGTTTGCAGAGAGTGTACAGGAGATAATGATTTATAATGGTGCCACTGTCATTTTAAAAGCCATGCTTTTCCCATTCGCCTCAACTCCCCCAATGCATTTCGAGTAATTAAATCTTGCAGTCTTGTAATTAATTCTAACTAACGTGTGAAAAGTGGTTTCTACTTCACTAGAATCATTTCACAGCTCCGATGTGCTGCCCTCCGACCGGGACGCTCCTAAAAGGTGACTTTTTCCTCAATTAATTCAACTTCCGTTCGGTCAAGATCACTTAAGTTATAGCCCAAATCAGCTTCATTAAACATCCTTTCTTACTCTAGTTTTCATAAAACTATTAATGAGGCACTTAACACTACCCAATAAGAAATCTTTTGGATTTCTGGTTTGATCCTTTCATTGTACTGTGCCAAAACACCTGAGGCACACAGACAAACAAGATGACGGATCTGCCCAAGGATGCCTAGAAAGTTAACATGTGACTCTTCCTACAAAATTATTTTCACTCCACTTCCTGTTACTACCTGATGCAATGATCAATTCTATTAGTGAATTTTGGAGGCCTAAAACTGAAAGGAAACATTTTGAGCAAAACAACAAATAAAGCTAGCCTAAGTTGATTTCAAATAAGAAAACAACCTTATATTTTAGCAATAACTAAGGAAGTTAGTAAGTGGGAAATTGCATAACCACCTTGGCTATTAACATAATGTAAATTCTCAGCCATCCACTCACTAGGTAGGCCCTGTGAGAGATGCTGAAGGCTGGTTCTCACGTCCATGGCAATGGGGTGAAGCTGTCCCTTGGAGCTAGTTCAACAATACTGGCATATACCCATCAGGCGGCAGGGTGGCTTCCTTTTTCCCTTCAATACTACTTGTGACATTCAACTTAACCTGATTTTACTTCAGTAAAGGTGTTTTGGTCTTTTTCTGTGGAGGTGTGTGAGGGGGTAAATATTAGGATAAATATTTGCCTGATGAATGCAATCATTTAATGTAGTGATATGCCAATTTTTTTTATGCAGCGATGGGCCTATTTTTGTGCAGATAGTAGAATATAAAAATGCAATCAACCCGTAATTACTCAGTGGAGGCGGAACAGACACCTGCCATTTCATGAATCAAAATCCTCTAACTAATCACCTAGTGACATAAAAATGAAAAGCACACAACTGCAACATTTGCATAACAAATACCCAGGTTCGCTCATACTTGTGTTTAAATTTGAAACTCATTTGTTGCTGATGGAAAAAAAGGGAAACAACAAACCAGATGATATAAAGCAAAACCGATTCTTTTTTTCCCCCCTCTAAGCATGGACACGCTCAATCCAGCTGCTTCAACTGACAAGCTTCCAAGTAATCAACATTTGGTACTCTGAACTGACCGCTCTCCTATTCGAGCAGCGAGCATGCAAATAACTCGAACAAGCACAAATGCAGATATAATTTAACAGTTTGAGCATGGCACTGGCATAAAAACAGATGTACAGATCAACGGAACAGACTGACAAGCCCGAAATAAACCCACGCCTGTACGGTCATTTTAGTCGACAAAGGAGACAAAAACATGCAATGGGGCAAAGACAGTCTATTCAATAAGTGGTGTCGGGAAGACAGGACAGGGACGCGCACAATACAAAACTAGGCCACGTTCTCACACCACATGCAAGAACAAGCTCAAAATGGGTGAAAGACTTAAATTTAAGATGTGAAGACATAAAACTCCTAGGAGAAAACAAAGGCACTAAAATCTTGACCATTTCTCTTGGTAATATTTTTCTCTATTCTATCTATCTCCTTGGGCAAGGGAAACAAAAGAAAAAATAAACAAACGGGACTACATCGAACTAAAAAGCTTTTTTTTCACAGCGAAGGGAAACGACAAAATGAAAAGACAATGCATTGATACATCTGATAAGGGGTTAATATCCAAAATTTATAAAGAACCCATATGACTCAACGCCACAAAAACAAACAATCTGATTACAAAAAAGGCTGAGGACCTGAAGAGACACTTCTCCAAAGAGGACATACAGATGGCCCATAGACATATGAAAAGATGCTCAACATCACTAATCATCAGAGAGATGCACATTAAAACCACAGTGAGATGTCACCTCACACCCGTCAGAATGGCTGTCATCAACAGATACACAAACAAGTGCCGTTGAGGGTGTGGAGAACAGGGAACCTTCGCGCACTGCTGGTGGGAATGCAGGCTGGTGCAGCCACCGTGGAGAACAGTATGGAGCTTCCTCAAAACATCAAAAATATAACTGCCTTATGACCCAGTGATCCCACTTCTGGGCATAAGAAACCCAAACGCTAATTCTAAAGAATATGCACACCACTGTGTGCGCTGCAGCATTGTATACAACAGCCATGGTACAGAAGCAACCCAGCTGCCCATCAACAGACGAGCGGCTAAAAAAGCGGTGGCACACTCACACAATGGAATACTACTCGGTCATAAAGAGAATTGAGTCTTACCCTTTGGGGCAGCATGGGTGGACCTAGAGGGTATTGTGCTCCCTGAAACAGTCAAAGACAAATACCATACAATGTCACGTTTCTGTGGAATCTAGAAAACAATATAAATGAACAAACGAAACAGAAACAGACTCGCAGATACAGAGAACAGACTGGTGGCTGCCGGAGGGAGGGGAGGTGGAAGCCTGGATAAACATGGCGAAGGGATTGAGAAGTACAGGTTAGTAGTTACAGAACAGTTACGAGGAGGTTCAGTACAGCACAGGGAATACAGTCGATAATATTGTAAAAGTATGCACGGTGCCGGAGGGTACTGGAAATATGGGGGGGACACTGCAAATTATGTAATTGCCTAACCACTATGCTGTACACCTGAAACTAATACAAAATATTAAATGTAATTTAAAACTTTAAGTTTGCACAGTTAGAAAATGACTATCCCTCTATTCTTTTCCCAGCTCATGTTTGCATGTGGTCACTCTCCTGGAATATTCAGTTAACTCAGTTTTAAGTATTAAACGTCAATAAGGTTTTATAAATCATGCTTTAAGGATACTACCCCACACCTATAACCAGAATATTCTATTCCTTACACATGTTTACAGTTGAAAAAAAAAAAAGCTTTTGGGTGAAGAAGTGTTTAAACTCTTTATCTGTCCCCAATTCAGCACCCAAAGGCATATGAACCACCTGCTGCATGTCAGGCACCGCAATACACAGAAGGATGTTCAGGTACAGAAGGGTGAGTGAATTTACAAAAAGAATGGCTGGACCACACCTCTAAAGAGTCCTCAATCTAGTGGGAAAAGCAAACAGCTCGCTGTAACCTAAGGGATTAACGCTACACCAGAGATCCGGACAGCTGTGATAAGGATGCAGAATCCACAGAAGTCAAAGGGCATCTGAGCAGCAAACTAAGAGGGTGACTCTCTGGGCAAAGACAGAATCACGAAGGTAAGTTTGGAAACCACAGACACGCAGTTTAAATGTGGCTTCACAGTGTGGTGGTTGGGGGAGGATCACAGGGCAGATTACGAAACCCGGATGTTAGGTTGAGGCCAGAATGTGGGGGGACTTACGTGTCATGCTGGAGCTTCCAGTTTTCCACGACACAATTCAAGATGTTGGAGATACGGAAGCAGGAATGTGATGTGACCGAGACGCCGCCTGTAGAAAGATAGTCTGGCAACAACGGCGTGAAAGAGAAACAAAGTATGGAGAAACTTCGGGAAGAGAGCCTGATTAAAGTGTATTTTTAGACTTAGTGAAAGATGAAGTTAGCAGCAGCAAGGATAGACTTAAGAATAATACTGAAAAGCCCTCACAGATACTTGGGGATCTAAATCACGTGCTCATTCGCACACTGGAAATGTCATGGGGGTAATGAATACTGTCCCCAGTGGAAAAGAAAACCAGTCCATCAAGACCCAGGATTAAGTTTACCTGACATCTCTGTTTATCCTAGTAGCTTATTGTTCTTCTGTACCATGCTTAGAAACATCTTATCAAATACTTACTAAGTTTCTGTTACCTAAGAAGCAGTTACAATACCAACAGTAGGCAGGAGATTATGGTTTACAGATATTTGGTTTAAAAAGAAAGCTTAATACTTGCATTTTTTTTTTTATCCATTGAGCAAAAATACGGACCATAGCTGATGAACAGTGATACAGAAAATACTATTCCTAGGCAACCTGTAAGAATGATTTCTACAGTGGCCTGCTCATTCTCACACCATGAAAACTGGTAATAATGACATAATTTACATGAAAAGAAAATTGCATAGCTTTCATTACCGATGACTTAAATTGAAACTTGATCCTAATTTCATAATAAGAAGGCAAAAAGAACCATGAAATCACTCATTTTAGGGTTGACAAATAGTGGGATTGGTAAATAATAGGGCTTTTTTAAATGCCTGTATGTATATGACTTTGTTGTTTGGGGTTGGAAAAAATGTCTAGATCTCAAAATAATGATTTGAGAACACACACACACGTGTATCAAAGAGTTGTGGCAAACACCCGAACGCGATAGCAAAGTCCTCACAAAGACCCTGTGCTTAATGTCAGGGTGGCCGGAATGAGAACGGAATTGTTGATAGCTAATACCATAATTTACTCATTCTGTGTAGTTTCCTCCCGCTCAGTTGTAGGAGGGGAAAAAAATCAAGAAAAATATTTTCTCCACATTATTTATGCATCATTGTTTTCCTGTTTTGAAACAGCAATGGCAACATCCCACGAAGGCTCCTGAATGTTCTTCTTTTTCTACACATCCATCATTTTCACAGCGGGGAGGAGTGATGTAGGAGCACAGGTCCATGGCGCTTAGACGGTTCTGGCAGCTGACTCCACTCTTCCACAGGGGTCCTCCCTGCACGGGGCACGACGTGACATGGGTCCATGCACAGGAACAAGGGGGACTCAGGTGTTCCCCGGTGATGAAGGGGGTGGCAAGCAAGCACACTGGCACTCACGGTCTCCCCAGTCTCCCAAGTGATCTCCAGCTCCTTTCTTTCTTTCCCACACCCTCAACACAGTTCTCAGAAACAAGCCCGGCTGACCAGCAACTGTGATAACTGCCCCCAAGCAAGTTCAGCTAACAAGATGAGTTGGGAGAGCTTCCAAGCGCATTTATTTACCACAGCAATGACCTCTGAGCATGGGAGAACAGTGGGAAAATTCAGCCCTGCAGGGTCGTAATGACGTCTGGATGGCAAGGTGGGGGCGGGGGGCAGCCTGGATTCCCACCCTCTGACCAGACCGAGTAAGACCCCCACGAGGAAAATGGAAAGAGAGGTCTCTCGCCTCTGATTTCCACCTCTCGGTCACTTCAGAGTCTGTCTCCCTTCTTTCCCTGAACAAAAATGTTAGTCTGGCCCCGGCTGGTGTAGCTCAGTGGATTGAGCGCAGGATGGGAACCAAAGGGTTCCGGTTCAATTCCCAGTCAGGGCACATGCCTGGGTTGCAGGTCAGGTCCCCAGTAGGGGCCATGTGAGAGGCAACCATACATTGCTATTTCTCTCCCTTTCTCCCTCCCTTCCCCTCTAAAAATAAATAAATAAAATCTTAAAAAAAAATTACTCTGTGTACATTTTCTATGTTTACATGCCAACGTTTCTTTTTTTTTTGTTAATTTGCACTTTTTCATACATTAGCAGGGTTTGAGCAAGAGGAGACTTGCTTAGAAATTTAAATTCTAATTAACCGTTGTGGTGGACAATGACACTTGTCATTTCGGTTTGCTCAAGCTTCCTACACCTTTCCTTCCAGGTCCCTCTTGCACGGCCCTTAGAAGCAAACGTGACCTAGGTAGGCGTGGCCACTCACAATATCTCACCTTTTCCTGTTATCCCCTTAAAGGGCCAGGGTTCTTCAATGAGGCCGACAGGTAAACAAACACTGGGCAACAGTATCTCTCTTTCCACCATGGTGGCTACACTGGGGCAAGTCAGTAGTTATGTCTTCTGAGCTCACAGCATAAACTCGTCCTTCTTTGGGAGGTAAAAATTATACCACATTCCAAAGAGAAACTGGTCTCTCCTTCAACCATCCAGTTAACATTTACTAAACACCTGCTGTGTGCTAAGTATTAACGAAGCAAGATGGGGATTTTATTTTGTGCCTCAAACATCAAGACATTATCTGTCGAAAGATTTTTATGTAACTTCTGCATGTGCGATGTTATCTGAGAGACGCTGTTTTAAAAAAAAAACACGGTAACTTTGAAGACATTTGGGTAGTTTGAGGGGAAAAAAATCAACGACATAGTCACAGTTGGAAGAATAACAGAAAAAGGGAAATTTTGCAGTTGCCATAATTACAAGGCATCACCTAGCTCCTCAAACCTTACAGTTTTGCAACACCATGTAAAATATAAGAATAAAAAAGTCAGTGAGGACAGCATAAAATACAACATGCCATGATGAAAAGGCTCAGGTGCCCAGTTTATCTGATGCCCCTTAAAGTGCCCATGTGCTAGATGTTTCCCTACAGGCAAAACAGGGGCAATAATAGCAGCTACCTCGCAGGGTTGTTTGGGAATGAAAGGATTTAATACATGAAAAGCACTATAGGAAGAGTAAAAATTCCCCTGCCCTCCTCTGGTTCTTTTGGCTGGCAGAATAAGCAAGTCAACAGGAAGCAGACTGACAGGAGAAAATGTAATACCGTGTGCGCACACGAGCGTCCGAGACCCAGGGCACAGGAGAGGTTGGGGGGCGGGGGGGGGGGCTGAGGAATGAAGGACATCCTGAGCGAGGCCGAGGTGAGGTGCCTTGGGGGCTTCAGGATGATAAGAAGAGCAGACCCGTAGTAAACAGAAGTCTGCCCTCCCCTACAGATAGTTCCAAAGATGTTATCTCTGACAATCTCTTAGGGGCTGGCCCTCTAATTTGAATTCTTCTAGGCAGTTAAAGGTTGGGGGAGGGCAGAAGTGTGTCTTGAGCCTGAAGCTAAAAGCGCCTGCAGCTCAAAGCAATCTGCAGACCACTGAGGCACTCCTCGGGTGGCTGTGGCTGTGGCTGGGCCTGGCCCCGCCCCCGCCCCCAGCACTGAGATCCAGGCCTTGCTCCTGGCAAATTATAAAGGGCTTCCTTACCTCAATATTGAGGGCCCCGGCAAGTTCTGAAAGCATATGAAAAGCGAAACACTGGAATGATCTAGAACCATTATTAAAAAAAAGACTTTGGAGTTTGACGGGCACTTGTGACCGCTCTGAGATTTACAAAAAAGAAAAGTTTCCCTTACTATCCCTCTTTGCTTTGCTTTTTAATACCCCACACTAAAGGGTCCTCTTACACTCTTAAGGCTGAGGGTACTAAAGTATATTCAAATTCTAAAGTATTTGTTTCACGTAATTCCAGAGTAGACTTAAAATATATTAGACCTTTTATGACTTTGAAGTTCTGTATCCTCTACGTTCAAAATATGTCTGAAATCCAACCCCTTTCTCACTGCCCCGTTCCTGTCTTGCTCAGAGACGCCGTCATCTCTTGCCCATACCAGTGCGAGTCTTCACTGCTTCTCCTCGTAGGTCCCAGAGTCAGTGTCCCCATGGCAACCAGAGTGAGCTTTGCTGTTGCAGATGAGCTCAGACTCCAAAGCTCATCATCGTCCTTCAATCACTTCTCACCACAGCCAGGTTAAAATCCAATTTCTTTACGTAGTAAAGATGGACAAACTCGCCTATTCATGCTTTCCCTCGCGCTCTCGCTGCCTTAGTCTCTCTGGTCTTCTGGTTTCTAGAATATGCCAAGGCATTTGTGGCCTCAGTGCTTTCTTCTGTCGGACTGAAGTGCTCTTCTCTGGTACGTCTGCTTGGCTAGTAGCGTCGCTCCACTGACATCTTTTCTTGAACACATCTCCTCAGAGAGAACCTTTCCTGACTATCTGATATAGTCGCCTCCCCACCCCTCCGCTGCCCTGTCTCTTTCGTCCCCTCTAAATGCTTTATTTTCTTCACAGTACCTGTGTGCTCTAACATCATACATGTATCTATTATGACAGGGACCTTGCATGTCTTACCTGCCACTGCAGGGCCTACAGCAATTCCTGACACAAAGCAGGTGCTCGATAAATATTTGTTGAACACATAAAAGCTCCTTACAGACATCTTCATGTTTTCATATAAGCTGACTGAAGCAGAAAATACTATAAAACCTATGGCTGAGCTCTTACTAAGGTGCCGGGGACACTGATTAAATACATAGGCCAAAAATATCAGCCAATTCTGAGAGGCTAGCCATGATTTTTGTTGGCATCTGGTATGACCTCTACAGTACGGACTCCCAAATTAAATCTTGAGTCCTGACTTCCAATGTAAGTTCCATTCTCACATCTTACCAGGTGCTGACGCATGGCCCTCTTTCTTCCTCCTAATTCTGCTGCCTTATCCTCACCCTGCCGGAAACACGTCAGCCCTCCAGGGCACGTTCTTCGAAGCTGCTACATGCCACTACTATCAAACGAACACACAATGTGCAGGCGAACATACTCTCACATAAACCCACACACAGGTCTTCTGGTCACTGGTCCACAAAAGAACAGCATGAATTCACACCTACTTCTGTGCATATGTCTTCCCTCATTCAACAACACCACAAAGTGCCCCTAGGTTAGCTCACGGAATGCTGTCTTTCATGGTGAGAACAATATTCTACGCTGTGGTACAGGTGCACTATAATTCACTGACCCATTCCACCCCTAGTAGAAATTGTTTAGTTTGTAATTTTGGATACTATACACAGTGCTGAAATAAGGATCCTTGTACCTACCAGTGTTTTTATTTATTAGAGAGAGAGTCCTTCAAGTGGAATTACTAGGGCATAGGATGTGTGCATTTTCAACCTGAATAGATATTGCCAGACTGCCTTCCAAAAAAGCAGTAACAACTCATATTTCATCAGCAGTGTATTCAAATAACTTCCCACATGCCCCTCCCAAGCAACAGACGTTTTTGGTCATTTTAATTTTTGCCAGTGGTAAAGCGACAATTTGGTGTTATTTTAATTTGCATTTCATTGATTTCAAATAAGTCTGATCATCTTTTGACATATTATTGACCATCAGAATTCGCTCTTCTAAAATTGCTTATTCATCTCCCTTGCCCATTTTTCTATTCAGTTGTGTGTCTTACCAAAGTGTAAGAGCTCCCTGCGTGTTACAGACACAAACACTTTCATCTGATTTCTTCATCACAAATATTTTGTTTTCCAGATTTTCTGCGGACTATTAATTTTGCTTATGTTCTATTTTACAATATACATTTTAACTTTTATATAGTCATAAGTCATTTTTCCCAATGTCCAGTTTTTAGATTTCCTGTTTAACTAAGAACATTCTTTAGAGGATTATTTCTACTTGAATGTCAAAGTTTCTTCCTCCCTTCCACATAAAGTATGAGAAACCTTCCTTAAATTATACTTTGTTAAGAACCAACCCATATTTTTTTTTATACCTGGTTCTTTTGACTCTCTAGTAACTATACTGCAAAATATTGACATTCTAATTATTAAAGTAATAGACTTTCCACAAAAATTTGAAGATAAAAAATATATTAGATGTCACCTTCAACTTCCTATCCATCACAGGAAGAATACTGTCAAAGAATAATCTAACCTCTGCTTGCTCATTTCCAGTGATGAGCTACTTATGACTTCTCTAGGCCATACTATTCCATTTTCCAGAAGTTTCTATTAATTTCATTCTGAGTCATATATATTTTTCATATTCCTGTTGAAATAACCAAACTAAGCAAATATATAAAAGAATAGTCATCAGACTTAGTAATTTAACTGTGATGTTCTTAGTACCTAAAGATTATTCATTTCCTTCCTCATTTCCCTCCCTTGAATATCTACTTTATTCCAAGTATTAAAAATACAAAGATAAGGAAAAGAGAGCTTCTGGCCTTAAAACCATGGTAAAGTAGTGGGCATATAATAAATTTATGCATATATTTGAATATATAACTATTTTGTATACAGACAGAAAATTACTATACAGTGAAAATACTACTCAAGAGCTATTTTAAGGAATTCTGGTGCACAGAAATTAGACAGTAACTGGGATAATTGCAAATCATAGAAGTTAACCATGCTGAAGATTGAAAAAGATAGTTACAGTACTGAGAAAATTTTAATTTAGCACTGTTTTCTTGAATCTGGTTCAATCAATTAAGCTCTAATCACATTGTTTTACCTAGATAATGTAATATTTGGGTCAGGCAATATAATGCATTTTATAAGAGATCTAAGAAGCCTCAGACAATAGATCACATATCTTGAAGGGTAATCTAGCCTAGATGAAAATGAATTTTAAAAAAGTGTGTCCAGCCTGCAAATTTCCTTGCTTATTAAGGATCAGCTTTTCACTGGCAATCAGTACTATTCCAAGACTGAACAAAAATGGAGAAAACTATGAACACTAAACATGTAAACATTTTGAAAATATAAACAATTGAAAATTGGTTCAAGGGGATTTAAAAATAAGAAAAAACTTCCCCAGTAAAATTATAACAGTAAGAAAGTAACAGCTCAATAAACATAAAATAAACAAAATGCTAGCAAAATATGCAAGAAACATTATCAATACTTATTCGATCAAGGCAGAGGTCTGCTTGTTCTGTGAAATTCTGAGACTTTGCACAGACCCTTACTCTGAGTTGGGGAGTAATTTGCTTGCTGATATATTTCCTCAGTGCTGACTGTCACACTTAGCAAACACCAGTAAGGACTTCAGGGGCAGTGAACTATGGCAAACATTTAACCATTCATCCATTGCCACGCCCAACTCCTTATTCAAACCTCAAACTCAAAAACATGCAACCTTTCCGGGAACAAAGACACAGGATAATCCTATTTATGTTGATCAGAGACTTTACCTTGGCAAAGACAAATGTCAGCAAATTTTAAACTGAAATAATAATCAATTACAGTATAGTATATATCCAAAAATGTGTATTATTCAATATTAAAGTTGCAATATCTAAAAATCTTAAAAGCATGAACAGGCAAAAAAAAAAAAGGCAGCAAACTAAGGCATAATTTCCTCATCAGATTACGAGGCTAAAATAAGTATCAGGTAAAGGTAAACAAATAAAATTAAAAGTTGACAAACAATTTTAACCACTAAAAGCCTCAAAACCACTGGTCAGATTTATCTAGAATATTAAAGAAAACCTAGGACTGCCGTAGGATGGCACAGCCATTGGCCAAAGGCCTCTATGAGTCCCGGTGGGTCCAGTGACCTCAGCTGTTCTGATTTGTGGAGTAGGAATACAGCTTTGATTCAATAGGGCGGTCAGCTCAGCTCTCTGTTGTGTTTCTGTATTTTCTACGATGCATTATTACAAGTCATTTTTTTAACAATTGCTTATACCCCTGTCCCTTCTGTTAGTCTGTAAGCTCCTAGAGATCAGAGACTTTATTTCTATCCCCGGTAACAAACACGCATGTTAGCCCTAAGTGGTGATTCAGTTTATCTGCTTGTTGAATTCACGATGTCACATAAAACAGGATGATCTTAAGCGCGGTTAGTTCCTACTCCATCTATCTCGCCTTCAGAGACTTACAAAATTAAAAGTTCTAATATCCATAATGAGGTAGTGTTAAAAGAATGGTAGAGTACATGCAAAACCCCAACAAAATGCAGACTTCCACATTCTCTGGAGGAGCTTACTCTATTAACCATTCATCTTTACGAGGGCCTGGTAAACGGGCTTTAAAGAGATCTAGGCCCAGTGATTTTCTAAGCCCAGTACTTAGTAGTGTTTCCAGTCACTTGGCAGTTACACAGCCTCCAATTGTTTTGCATCTTGAAGTAACTGGAGCATCTGCCTGCAGACAATATGGTCTAAGGTGCACTTTGTAAGAATTAATGCCTAAGGAAAACTAGAAAAATTCAAGCACTAACAGAAAACTAGGAGGTGTCTTTCCAACATAAATGTCAGTATTGTTTTAGTTTTCTGTTGCTGTTTTTGTTTTAATGTTTGGCCTTAGTTTGAGGCTGTATTTAAAGTAGCACAGCAGATCTGGAATCTGTCACTCTTAAACATAACAAAAGCAAGTAAACAAGCAAAACCTAGCTCGTTTAAACCATTATTTTTAAAAAACCCACACATTCGTTTTCAGTGTATAAAAGTCCTCCCACCAGGCTCTCAGTGAAGAGCCTGGGGCCGAGCAATCCAAACTCGACAGTAAGGAAAACAGGGCGCGTTCGCTGAGCTCTCAGTGACTCGGCAACACAGGCGCGCGGTCCTTCGAGTCTGTCCCCTTGAAATTACTCTAGTACTGGACAACGCTTGGGTTCCTGCCAAGTTTTCCACTGGGGTCATCCTTGGCTCTTCTTCTCATACCTTTCCAATCCATCTGTCAAGTTCTACTGGCTTTGCCACCAAAATATCTCCTAATCTAAGCCACCGCCGCCTTCCCCTTAGACTACAACGGCGTCCTGCCTGGTCTTCCTGCTCCCATTTCTGCTTTCCTCGCGTCCGTCTGCCACACAGATTATAGACATCTCACTCTGAAAGCCTCCCTGAAGAGCTCCCGTCACACCGTTGAAAATCCCAACTCCTTCCTGTGGCCTTCCAGTCTCTGTGTGACCTGCCCCTGGCTGCTTCTCCAACCTTCTCCCTGAGGACTCTCCCCTTTGGCTCACTGTTCTCCGGCCACACTGGCTTCCTTTCTGTCCTCGAATGTATCAAGGTACTGTCCCCTTGTGGTGCTTTCTGCCGGGAATGCTTTTATGGCAGGTCCTTTCACGGTCTCCTCCGCACCAGCCTTCGGGTCTCCTGTGTCACCACTTCAGCGAAGGCTTCTCTGACTCTGGCTAAACAGCTCTCGCCACCACCCAGGCCCTCACTATCAATCGATACCTATTTTACTTTCTCCATATTTACCGCTATTGTCTTACTGATGATTCAAATAATCTTATTTATGTGTTTATTATTGATCTAGCCCCCCTCTGCAATCTGCTTAAGGGAAGAAATGATCTCGTTCGCTAACTACCCCATTCCCACCACTAGAAACAGGCCCTGACGCTTGCTGGGTAGTCAACGCATAGTGGCCATTTAAACAACAAAAAGGAATCCGTGAAAGTGACCACACACTCCTTGCTGAGGACGAGGTGAGTACAGGTGTCGGCGCATGATCTCCACGCCCACTTACTCAGTATTCCTCACTGGATAAGGAGCAGACGGGTGTGTGTCACTCCGTTACTGCCATGCGGTCTCGGGCTCAATGAGACCATCAGTGTTCCTAGGTTTAATCTCTACGGGTCAAACAGGCATTTCAACGAACCTATGTGAGCGTAACGAACATATTCAAGAGATCTCTTCTTTTGAATCCTTATGGAAAAGCAACGTAAAACAATAATCCTATGAAACATATTCATAAAAAGTGGTACATTAACCAAAACCCATCAGTGATACCAGCATTTTATGCTTCCCCAAATTCGTATAATCGGGATAGAGTATATACATATGAAAGTAGTTAGCATCCTTAAAAGGAAGCACAGGTAAAACGTGTGATATCTGTAACCCAACTACCCATACTAGCTTGAAATTTAAAACCATAAAAAAACTGCCTTTTAGATAATGAAAACAAATGCTTTCAGTAAAAGCATTTTCTTTTAAGCATACTTTTCTCTTTAAGATAGGGACCAATGGAATAAGAGCTATGTCCTCTGCAATTTTTTTTATGTCTTTTTAAAAGTTTAAATGCATCTATCTACAGGACAAAACCACTGCTATCTATAAAATGTAGCATATCAAGTTCTACTTTCTCTCCTGACTTACATTGATAATTTGAAACCAATTTCTGGGGCACAACCCCCATTAAGTTCCTCAATTAGTGGACAAAAGAAAAGTATGTCCAGATTCCTACTCAGATTACATTCTGGTCATTCTTAGTCATTTGAAACTGCTTTTTGCCCTCCCGAAGCAGCTGCTTGGGTGCACTCTGGTTCCCTGAATTGCCACCCTTCTGGTATTAATCTCTTCCTCGCCAAACTCTGGGTTCCTGAGCTACAGCGGTTTTTGAGGAGGAGTACGGCTTGCAAGGAATGAAAGCACGAAACAAAAGGAGAGTTTCTCAGCAACCAACACCACAAGGGTTCAGGTTAAAAGGGTCACCGACTTTGAAAACAAAAAGGAACTTTAGGGATCATTCATTCAGTCTACCTACCTCCTTTACAAGCAAACAAACAAAAACACACAAAAAAACCCTCTAAAAGTATGTGTGTTAGATGCTACCGAGCAAGTTCTACTGCAGGGTGATCCTATGAATGAGTGACATCCACAGTGTCTTGTCCCCAACAGCCCTGCTCAGCTCCCATAGACTCAGGCCTTTGGCTTCTTTTATAGAGTCCGTTCATCTCATATCTGGTCTTCCTCTTTTCCTGCTGCCTTCCGTTTTCCCAGCATCACTGCCTTCTCCAAAGAGCCCTGCTGTGTGTGTGTGTGTGTGTGTGTACATATATATGTATATATTTATATTTGGTCCTTGTCTTTCTCCAGATTCCTGGAGCAGAGCTCCTAAAACGCTTGGAGTTTCCTGGATGAGAGGATTGCCTCCTGTCACTCAGAATGAGTCCCTTCCAAGTGTACCTGAATTTAGGTAAAGGACACGACTGTCCTGAGCCTCTCCACAGCTACAGAGTGGGGGCTGGCGACCCTGGGACGAGAGGGCTGGGACTTTCAACTCCACCCGGTCCTCGAAGGCCTGGAGAATGAGTTCAAAGGGTCAATCATTTAATTCATCATGCTTTCGAAATGCAACTTCCACCAAAAACCAACCAACCAAGCAAACCCTAATGACAGGGCTTGGGGAGCTTCCAGGTTAGTGTAGACATCCATGTGCCAGGAGAGTGGTGCCCCCCAACTCCATGGGGGCAGGGGCTCCCGCATGGGACCCTTCCAGATCTCATCACCTGTACCTCTTCTCCTGGCTGTTTGTCTTCTTCATAACTTCTTTGAGAATAAACTAATAAATAGTAAGTAAAGTGTTTTTCTGAGTTCTACCTCATTGCCCAGAACTGGGCAACAACAATAAAAAAGGTTAATAATGTTGGTTTTAGTGAGCCTTTGTTTCATTCTATTTCCACAGAAATGTCTCCAGCATTTCATCATATAGCATGATATTGCCTATTGGTTTGGATAGAAATTCTTTAACTAAAGTAGTCTTCGCCCTATTAAAGACTTAATAAAAATGAATATTGAGTTTTATCAAACTTTTCTGGCATCGGTTAAGATAATCATGTAGTTTTTCATATTTGACTTCACATCCACTCACATTTTTTTATTCAAAGAATAAATTCTATCTGATTATATAACATGTTGTTCTTTTAATATCCTGTTGACGTTGATTTGCTTGAATTTTATACTGGCTTTTCCCATGACTGAACTAGGTCTATAATATTACTGTTTGGTATTTTGTCAGATTTGATACTGGGACAAAATGAACTGGGTAGCTTTATATGTATATGTACACTCATACATATAGATACCTAGGTATACTGTGTATACCTGTGTATACACATACATATATGTGTGCATGTATGGCTTCTATATGTAAAATTATACACACATATATGTACATATATATACATACACACAGGTATAAGACAGTTTAATACAGAAAATTATTTCTTAGAAAGTTTAGAAGAATTTGTTCATAAAACCACTTGGTTTGGGGTTTTTTTTTTCCTTGAGAGAATGGGTTTTTAATTCTCATAATTAAAGAAGAAAAGGAAAAAGTTGCTTGACTATGCAGACACTGATTCATTCAGCCAGTGTTTACTGAGTACCCACCCATTCGCTAGACAGTGGTGTCCAAAAGGGCCACCAATGCCATCCCCAAAGAGAGGACAATCTAGTTGGGGGAAAAGAAACACAAATAACGACAATGACGGTTAACCATTAAGTATGAAGAAAGGGTACCGGGAACCATGAGCACATATGGCGAAGGGACCTGAACCTGGCCTGGGAAGATTAAGGAGCAGTGCCCCACGGTGTGAAATTTTGGGTTGAAACCATACAGATAAATGGGTATCAACTGTTCGAAGCAGGGCTAACAGCAGTGCAGGCAAAACAAACAGGATGTGCACAGATACCCGCGTGAAAAAGGACGGTGTCTGGGAGGCGCAGGAGCAAAGGAGAAGGCTGCAGAGTGTCAGTTCTGCAGGATGAACGAAGTTCTGGAGATGCAATGTCCAGCACGGAGACCGAAGGTAATGCTCTGCTGCCAATGCGAAACGTGCGAAGAGAATAAATCTTAAACGTTTTCACCGCGCACGCACAAAATGATTAATCCTGTGAGGTGATGGATATGTTCATTAGCTTGGCTGTGGGAATCCTTTCACGATGTACACATATATCAACACATCACACTGTAGGCCAGAAGCGGATATAATTTTTATGTCAATTATACCTCGATAAAGCTAGAAAAAATGTTTAATGTCCATTCTCGTATTTATCAACTTTGTGTCATTTTTATTTTCTTTTTTTAGCTTACTCTTTATTTCTACTTTGACCCAGTATTTAGCTTCTAATAACAAGAGATAGCGCCCAGAACTGTGAGAGCTATGCTAGACCACGTATCAGTTCTCACTTACGCCTTCCCCGGTCTCCTCCTCTTTTATTCCGGTACCTAACCGCCAACACCGCGTGACGCAGGGACATGTCTCAGGGCATGTTTTCAACAACCAGCTCACTCTTTTTCTTTTTCATCGATGATAAGGATGTCAGTGGCTATCATTTACTGAGCATTTGCTCTATACCCGTACAGGGGTTCAGAACAGGCCTCCCCAAAAGAGGCCATTTGGCACGTGGATTATTTTGAAATGAAGGTGTGGAGAGCCTGCGGGAACCACAAGACACCTTCACCTCTCCCTTAAAGAACACAAACGAAGGGCCTTGATCATAATAAAAGCTATCACCGGAACTAACTTTTTACGGCCCACCCCGAACAGGGCAGGGCGAACACCTAAGTACTGAACGTCTGCACTTCTTCTGGCCCCACGATGACCTTCCTCCCTCTGAAACCCCAAGGCACCTTACTCAGAATGCCACGCCTGCCTCAGTTTAAGTTTCTACCCTCGACTCGTCGCGTGTGTGGGGTTCCCACGCGTATGGATATGGTTAAATTCAGTTATTTTCTCCTGCTAATCTGTCTCACATTGATTTAATGATCAGACCAGCCAAAAGAGCAGAGGAGGTGGAAGTTTTCTCCTCCCCCACCCCAGGCTGCTGAATCCTCACAGAAACTCCTGTGTAACAGACACTAATCCCTGTTTTATAAGGAGGTAACTGAGACAAGACAGGTTAGGTAACCGGCTCATAGTCACGTGGCTGCCAAGTGAAACAGAAGCACGTGGGCTGGGCATACCGGTCAGTCTGACCTGGAGCCTGGGCTGCGTTACCACCCCCGGGGGGCAAGGCAGTCGCCCTTCCTCGTCTTCGGGACCTGAGTCAGGGTCCAGACTGGCCCCAGTTGGCCCCACAAGGAAGAAGATGCTGACACCTCATCTACCACAAGCAAAATATTCCTCCCAAATAATAATTAGCAGCCAAATTGGTTCTTAATGTTATTAATTCATAGTTCTATTTGGGTTTTGTCTGCATAAATGATTTGCATAATTTCTGTTCTTATTAACTCACTACTATAGAAGATCGGTTTTGGTAATTCTTCCAGGGGTAGCTGTAAGAAGGTACACTCTGTTCGTGATAGAGAGTAAGTCAAAATTATTATACTATTTTCTATGCCTCGTTTCTTTCTTACCCACTTGCTGTTCATGGACGCAGGGCAGCAGGCTAATACTTCCCACGGGGGATGCTGTAGGCAGACAGTGGTCAAAGACACAGCTCTGAAATCAGCCTGCCTGCACGTTCATCTCTCTCATACTAATGTGTGCATATTTGTCTCCTTCACAACTTGCTTCTCCAAAGGTTGCTGTCAAAAGCCTTAACCAGAAGGGCCTACCGGAGCTCAGTCCCTAAAGAAGAACATAGGCAGTAGCTAAATCAAACACAATAGAAACTCCCCGAGTGGGCTGGTCTTCGTTGTATTCATTTCCTCTTTAAAAAAAAAAAAATCCCAGTTATCCAAAGGAAGATAAATGCTTGAATGACAGACCGCTCCATTAGCAATGTGCCGTCACATGCCATTTCCCCAGTGAAAGCCCTGCTCATGTTCACTCACATCTCTTCCAGGGCAATTCACGATCAAGACTAAACATTGCAAAATGCAAGGTGAGAAAGGCCTGGGAAAACATCAGGATCTTTGGGGAGGTAAAGCTCTAAAAATTAGAAGAGAAAGTGTTATTTCAAAATGTAGGAACCAAGGAGGACCCCGCACACGGTTTGCTTTGCGGATGCCTCCGTTCTTGGTCTCCTTTGTGGGAACTGGCCTTGAAAACAGGGCCTGAGCACTGCAGGTCTTTTAGGACAGAAAGAGGACAACAGTCCCCAGCCAGTGGCCCACACTCAACGAAAATGACTAGATATCACATCAAAAGATATTAAATGAACGAACGGGGGTGGGGAAAAGTAGGTCTACAGTTGTCTGTGAGTTTATTCTTGTGTTATTTATGATTACATTATTTATTATTATTAACCTACTTTTGCCACTCCTGTATGATATATGCTTTTAATTAAAAACAAAACGTTGATAGAATATGTATGTCGACTTTTGTAATTCTCTACCTTAACTATCACTTTCAAGTAATCACCTGTTGGCTCCAAGCACACCCTACCTGCAGAGGAGAGCCCCAGGTGAAAATACTCAGGCAAGGCTGAGCTGGGGGGCCTTCCCGCAGGGACACGATGCCTTACACCTGCATTCATGCTGACATACTTATGACACATGAGGCCCTGGCTGGTGCATCCAAGAATGTATCCCGCGGCCACCTCCCCACTGGCTCCACTTGCACTTGCTTGATGATGAATAATCAAAGTAAGAACCCCTGCCATTTCCACAATTCATGTCCTTAAATGAAATTTCTCCACTGAATCTTTCTGATCTTGCCTTTTCTGTTGTCCTGTTTTTCTCATTTCTCCCTCATCTTACTTTAACCTCCTTAATTTTCGGTCTGTGCCCTTTTGCTGAAGCAGACCGCCTGAGAGGTTGTTTAATCCTACTCAAATCAGCAGAGAGAGGAAAAAAAAAAAAAAAAGAAACCAGCTCCTGTGTGGGTGACTCTCCTTTTCTCACATAAAACATTATTCAAGCACTTGCTTCTAAGAGGCGGTCCTGATTCTGAAGGCTCTGCAAAAGGCTTTAGTGTACTCCTTGAAATTAAAAAAGGAGAACACCTTTATTGTCAGTGCAAACTCTGAGGATTACATTTCCATCATAACCTTCCTTAATAGTAAATAAAAAGAGGTCAACTCATTAAAAATAAAATTTTCAGGGAACACTGAAATTTCTCCGTGTGTGTGCATAGGCCCAGAAACTAATCCAATAGAATTAACACATCAGCGCTTGGCCAACGCTGGAGTCCTAATGCAATCGTTACAGAGAGATCTCTCCGAAAGGTCATCCATCTTCAGAACAGATTTCAGATTAAAATTTTGCAATGAGACCGTCTTTTATTTCAAAACTCCCCAAATAAATGAATGCCGAATGACTGCATTCAGTCCACAAATGGAATCCCTTGGGGCTACCTACCTTGCCTTCCTAAAAACTGCACTCTAGATCTCCAGGATGGGGACCTTATGGCATTGAGTGCTAACTGTGCTCCCTGCGCCTTCCCGACTCTCGTCCCTCCCCTTCCTTAAAGGGGAAGTTGGGAGAAGTAAGCAAGATCCTCTCTCTGCAGCAGCAGGAGGAACCAATGGTTTACACTTCTACTGCTCATCAAGGAAAAACAGTGATCTCGCCTGTCCATGAGCAAAGTTAGCTCGTGGACAGTGAGTGACATGTTCATACTGAGTACAAATGTCACTGTATATGATACAGACACATTCAGTATGTCTGTAACTGGTTGTTCTTACAGAATGGAGTTCTTCAGAATCCCTGTTGAGAGCTAAGGAAGTAATCATGAAAAACCATCATCCATCCGTCCTCATTTTGCTTAACCCGTCGGGGCACTGGCGATGGGAGGCGGGTGGGCAGAGGAAAAACCAATGTGAAGACACACGACCACAGCAGTTAAGATCGGGCTTACTTCCGCTGTATGTTTACTTTCTTCATATAAAATGTACGAAGATAGAGAAGAAAATGCGAGAGAATAGAACGCATCCACAGTCCCATCATCAGAGGAAACACTGTTATTTGGGATCATTTTCTTCTGCTCATGCTGTAGGACCCGGGGGACTGACTGTTCCTGCCTGACTGCCCTGCCCTCCACCTTGCGGGGAACGGGACAAAAAAAATCTCCCCAGCTGCTGTCTGTTTCCTTAAGAGGGACAACAATCTCAAAAATCTCACGTGTAACATGGTTCCTGTGGCGATCTTCACTACGGCCCTTTCCGAAACATTTAGTATCAAAAAGCAGGCCTTCTGAAGCGTCAAAAATGAAGACGGATATAATTGCATAGGCGCAGATTTTTTAAGATCTACTTAATACTCGTACAGTTTTTAAAAAATCCTCACCCGAGGCTATGTTTATTGATTTTAGAGAGAGAGGAAAGGGGGAGGGGAGCGAGGGAGAGAGAGAGACAGAAACACTGATCGCTTGCCTCCCGCATGTGCCTCAATGCGGGATCTGAACCCACAGCCTAGGTCTGTGCCCTGACCGCGGACGGAATCCGCAGCCTTCTGGGGTACAGGACGATGCTCTAAGCAACTGAGCAACCCAGCCAGGGCTGTGTACACTTTTCTTTGTAAGATTTAAAAATCTGTGATTTCACTCTTTTTTAGAAAAGTGTAAATTACCAAAAATAATTCTAGAACATGAAAACTATCTGAAGAGACCCAAAGCCAGACTCCAGGAAAACAGTGAGTTATCTGTATACCTTCAAGTTTTTTAGGGTGAGGTCATTTTTAGAGGTGGAAGCCTGAAATCACACATAATCTTTACAGGAAGTTTATCAGCTCATTCTACAGATTGACAAAATCCTGATAACAAAATTTAATAAAAACAGTCTCCCCTACTGCAAATGCCAGGCCAACTTTACTTACGCAGCTGAAACTTCATTTTCTTTTTTAAGAAATTGGCAAATTTGCCCTGGCTGGTATGGCTCAATGGACTGAACACTGGTCTGCCAACCAAGAGGCTGCTGGTTCGATTCCCAGTCAGGGCACATGCCTGGGTAGCAGGTCAGGTCCCCAGTAGGGGGTGCACGAGAGGCAACCACACACTGATGTTTCTCTCCCTTTATTTCTCCTTCCTTTATCCTCTATCTAAAAAAATAAATAAAATCTTTTAAAAAAATAAAAAGAAATAATTAGCAAAGTGAATGTTATTAACTGAATCAATTAAAATACAAATATTTGCAAATAATTTATCCAGAATTTCCAGGATGTTCTGAATGAAACTATAACTCCCAAATATTACGATAAAAAATATAAATCCAGCTACCAAGTCTTCTAAGAATTATCTTGATTTTTGTTAACATCATATAACTTAAGGATCGAAGCCTATACACACCCCTCCCCCAAATATAATACAACATTAACAAAGGCTCTACTGGTATTTCCTGCCCCAAAGGAACGAGGGAACTCAGGAGGCACATCACCGGCCCTGCCACTGTGTGGTCAGTCTTGTCATCGGTTAGGATGGGCCTTTCCTACCCGTTTTGGGTGGCCCAAGCATCTACACCATCCCTGGCCTTCTACCGTCCAGTGTATCATACTGTTGCCACCTGATACTGCAAAGGGCTCTCTGCTTTTAAGCAACTAATGTAACAATTAAAAATCCATTTAGATCCCCATACCAGAGATCACTGCATTCAAAGAAATCAGGGTCACCTCTAGGAAAAAATGTCGCCACTGTGAGGAGCAGGCCCAGTCACAGCCACCCCTAGTCAGAGCCACCCCAAGGTGGGGATGTTCGTTTTCAGGGAGGACATATCCCGACTACCAGGTCAGGGAAGAAGAACACAGAGGTACTGCCCTCTGCGGGTTATCTAGCCATTAAAACAACTTCTCCTCCCCGTGATGTAAGAGTGTCTGCTCTCACAGCCCCGGATGGCGTGTCAGTAACGTTACAGCAGAACAGGGGGAGATCTCCCAGCCACCTCAACCCCCCGCAGACGCTTGGGGAGAGAAAGGGTCTTTTCCACAGGGATCGTTACCCCACACACAAGGAAGGCCTGTTCTAGAATCAAAACTTAATCCTTCTTCTTCAATACGCCCTCAGGAAGCATTTGAGAAAATTAGCTAAATATTTGAGTCAAGTCAGCTAAATATGCTGACAGAGAAAATCAATGAAAAACTCGGATGACTCTCGGCACAGAATCGTTCAAGGGCCTTCGGTAGCCTCCTTGGTGCGCTTCTGCCTTGAAGAAGCTTCTTAGCTGTAACTAGGCCCTACTGAAGAAAAAAAATTTTTTTTAATTTTTATTTCTTGATTAGAGAGAGAGAAAGAGAGAGATTTGTTGTTCCACTTGTTCATGTGTCCATTGGCCGATTCTTGTGTGCACCCTGACCAGGGGCTGAGGTGGGGGGTGGGGGGATCAAACCTGCAACCTTGTCGTATCAGGACAATGTCCTAACCGGCTGAGCTACCCAGCCCGGCAGGAAAATGATTAAAAGCATCATTTCTCATTCTTTGTAAGTATCGATCTACTTAAAATGTGGTGACTACTACCCAAACCAGCACAAGATATGTTCCTGTCAGAGCTTGTTTTCGCGTTTAGTCGCTTAAACTTCTGCTATCCACTTATGTTCCTACTAAAATGCAAGCTTTGCACATTTTTAAAAGGAAAGGCTTAAAATGCTATTTAAATTACACTGCTAAGCCTATTAGAATCAACGTGCATATACCGACGAGAGAATTGTTCTTTCACGATCAACGGGAACAATGAGGAGAGGCCCTGCCCTATGAGTGTTAAGTGCTTTGCCTTAAGTGTATAAAAATAGTTCGCAACTTTATTTAGGTGACGGAGTACCAGAAGCAATTACGAAACGCGCTTATGTGTAATTTTTTTAAAAAGAACTAAATATATAATCTTGTGTATCTGGAGCTAGTATAAGTCATGAACAGATTTCAATGATTTAACAGCAGTTATAGAAGAAAAATGAGAGTTTAGTTACTATTCTATAAACTGGAATAATTATGACCTTCACCTAATTTAATACTACGTCACAAGGACACTCACTCGTCTTTGAGATCATTTCTCAGCCACCAGAACGTCTTTCACCGGAAAGGCAGATGCCAAGTGCCGGGCCTCCGTGCACCGCCAGGGGCGGTGCAGGCCGCCGCCGCCGCGGAAACCAGTCCGGCCGCTTCAAACGGCTGGACACGGCGCGGCCACGTTACCCGAAAAAGCTGCTGTTGTGTGCGTCCCCGAGAGATCAGAAAACACATTCACCCAAAAACCTGCACGCAAATGTTCACAACAGCACTGCGCACCACGATCAAAACGTGGGAACAGCGCGAACGCCCACCGAGGGGTGACTGGGTGAACCCGACCTGCTGGAAGCCACGCTAAGGAACATTGTTCCGCCGCGAAAACGAAAGAACTGACAGCATGGATGGACCTGGAGAGCGTGCGAAGGGGAGAAGCCCGGGCACAGAAGGCCACGCACTGTATAAATCCATATGGAATGTCCAGAATGCGCAAATCCATGAAAGACAGAATTAGTTTAGTGGTTGCTAGGGGCGGGGCAGAGGGAAGAAAGGAGAAACCGCTAATGGGCATGGACTTCATTTTGGGGTGACAGACGTTTCGGGAATTAGGGGTTGGTGACAGTCGCACAACTCTGTGAATACGCCAAAAGCCACCGAATGAGAAACTGAGAAACGGTAAATTTTACTGCAGGTGCAGTCTACCTTACATTTAAAGAAGAGTGAGTGAGTCATCACAACTGCAGAGAGTGAAACCTACTGAGATATCAAATGAAACCTACTTTAAATATTTTACTGACCATGAAAACGTATCCCCATTGATATATCTAAGAAACTTTTTACAATATAAACGTTTTTATTAAAAATAACATTTCAACTGGCAATGCTTAACTTTTACCACCTTTCAATGTATCTGCCAAAACTTTAGTTGGATACGTGGAACAGACTGACAGATCAGGGTGGTGGGGGGGAGGGATGTGGGGAGAGGGGGTGGTGAGAGAAATTAGCCAGAGAACATATATGCACATACCATGCCTGTGGGCACAGACCACAGTGTGGGGGGGGCGCGGCAGCCGGGCTGGGTGGAGGGGGGCAAGTGGGGGGGTATAGGAGACATCCGTAATACTGTCAACAATAAAATAATTTCTAAAAGATGACAACAGCCAACACACACACACACACACACACACAAACACAGACTTTAAAAAATTGCAAATGAAAACAAAATCAAGTATAAGATTATACCCATTACACTAATCCCTAGGGTAGTTCATGAATCATTGGTATATCTCGAACATCATAAATGATCCTGATCACAGACTTATTTATACAAGATAAAGATAATAAAATTTGACTGAAGCCCTGGCTGGTGTGGCT
>PVJI01017972.1:0-34388 GCA_004026765.1 Micronycteris hirsuta
CAACTTTGATTTAGAAAATCGGTGATTAACACGACAGCCCTTCTTGCTAAACAGACAAAGTGGAAAATCAGAGATGAAGCAACCTAAGTGGATTTAGCACATTGCTCACAGAGGTCTCAGATTTTGATGGGAATGCGATTGCCATTACCGTTCTGGCACCTGGAAGTGCATACAGGTGCTACGGTTTTGGTTTTGGTTTTTTTTTTTTTTTAATCACAGAGGCTTCCTTCACCTCCATGAGGCATTTTAACGGGGACCAGGGTTGGGGGGTGGCTGCTGGCAGAGCTCTCTCCACTCACAGCTGCAGGAGCACAGAAACTGTGTCCAGGTGACAGCATTCCTTGCTTGGGTTGGGCCTGATAAAGTCACCTGCCTCTGCAGTCCCATCTCTCCATCCACTGAGAACCTGTTAGAGAACACTGTCATCACCCATCCGAGGCACCCTGAGCTGCTTCTATGGGTTCTCTTCCTGCCAACCCCTCCATGCAAGCAGCAGGAACCAAGGAGCCTGGCTGTGCAGTGTTTGAGGAAGAAAACACTTGGCTCAACGACATCTGCAGCCTGCGGCCAACTGCTACATGGCAGCACCATGGGCCAAGACCAAGGACACCTGTTACAGTAAGACCTCTTAATGAGAGAAAGCATGCCAATGACATAGCTCTTTGTCGGAAACAGCTAACAGAGGCAGGACAGTAGTGGCAGTGGAGGGGATACAGGGCCCCAAATGGGTGTTATCGCACTGCCTCATCTTTAAATGCTCAGGAAAGGCATGTAAAATGTTCCAGGAAGCATAAGTATTATGGCCTTAGGAGTCAGAGGCAGAGATGGGGAAGGGGTGGGGCACTGAAGTCAGCCTGGAGTGGGGTGAGGCAGTGAAGTCAGCCTCGAGTGGGGTGGAACAGTGCTCCGGCAGTGAAGGGAAGGTGGAGGTAGCAGGCAGTGATCTCAACAGTACCATTGACAGCAACTACTGGCGTATTAAGTCCTTATTTTGCATCGGTGCTGTGAGTGCTTCACATGTATTGACTTATACACTCCTTAGAGCCACCCTGCAGTCATTCTCTCCGTTTGATAGACGAGGGAGCTGTGGCTCTGGGCGAGTCAGTAGCCTGGTATCACACAGCCAGTGCGTAGGTAGCCCCAGGCTGCAAGCGTGTACCTGTCTGATTCCAAAGCTTCTGAAAGTTCCACCGGGTCAAGAGGCCACATCGCAAACACATTCTGCTCTCTTATTCTTCCTAAGGTTGGTACTTTTGTGTGAGTCTTTTCGTGTTCATATAATTATTATAACCCATGTTTGGCTGAGCCATGGCTCATAGAAAGTTGATTTTCATATTGTAACTCTAGTCAAGGAAGAGCATGCAAACCCTTGAGTGAATATATGTTGTTTTTGTAAACAGATGGCTCTCAATTCAGTGATGTCTAGAGACGTTTTTGATGGCCACCGCTGGAGTGCAGGGTTCTACCAGCGTGGGGTGAATGGAGGCCAGGGAAGCTGATACACAGCCTATAATGCATAGGATGGCCCCCACAAGAAAGATAATTAGCTAGCCCTGCATGTCAATGGCGCAGGGGCTGAGTAACTCTGCCACCGAGGAAAGCCCTGGCTACCTACTTAGGCACCTGCCTCATTTGTCTCCCCCAGACCCCTTTATCGCTGAGCCAATCACTTATTCATTATATGTGTTTATATGCGTCCCCGACTAACTGGCCAGCACCGTCTTAGGTTCTGTGGACATACATGATTAAAACACCAAATGATTTGATTCAAAATTTATCAAAAGTATAGTTGAAACCCATAGGCCACCCGTTTTTCAGTGGTGTGTGATGAAGGAACTTTCTGTGAAGAGGTGGTTAGTATTGTTGAGCGTGCAACACCCTGGGTCAGCCTTGAAATGTTTTTAAAAGATAAGGAGGAAGATTAAAGAATGCTTACATATCAGTTGCCAGACTTGCATTTGAAGTTAAAGCCATACTCGTTCTATATCTTGTCACTGTAATGTTGTGTTTTTTATAGGAATTTACTATAGAGTACAAAGAGCTTTCCTAGAACATTGAGGGATTTGTTTTGAATATACCTGCAAATATTATTGACTTGTAACCTTCAGACTTAAATGTGGGTTATTGAAAATTACCTTTGTTGAAGTGTTTGTTGTAGAGAACTGTATTTGTTCACTTACGACTTACTGTCTGTCTGTCCTAAGAGTTGAAGCATGTTCAGTTATCTCATATTTATTAAACCATTGACTAAGACTTCACTAAGTTTGTAAAGAACAGCAGTACTAAGCTAATAACATTTTTGAAGTTCTTCCTCCTTGCAGCAAGCAGAAGTACAAAACTATCTCAGAGCGTTTAATTTTACAAGACATCTTACAATTTTCCACAGTGCTGGAAGTTCAATGGTTAGAAGAAATCAGACGCAGTTCCTAACCTTAACCACTAACTTTCTGACCAGGGAGACAAACATTGAAGAAATAATCACACACAAAAAACTAGTAGTACAGCTGTCATAGCCGCAGTGATAGAGAGAGTCATAGCACGGTGGGGAAACAGAATCAGGAATGTGGCCTTGTCTGCAGGGCCAGGGGAAGGAAGCTTTTCTGAGGAAGTGGGATGGGAGCTGAGAGCTCACCGAAGTGGGCAGCAGTCACTCCAGGCACAGGGAGGAGCTTGTGTATGGGCCTGGAGGCAGGCGAGACTTTTCTGGGTGGTGTTTATGGAGCCAAGGGAGTGCAGAGGAGTGAGTGCAGAGAGCCATGGAGTTGGAAGGGCAGGCAGGGGATGATCCACCTTGTGGGTCCAGACAGGCTCTGTTACCAATTTTTCATCTTGTGATCAGAGCAGAATAACCAAAATGTCAACATTAAGAGAGCAAAGTGCGAAGTGTGCCCTGGCTGCTGGGTGCTGCGGGGATCCTGGTAGGAGCAGCAGGAAAGCAAAGAGACCATGCGGGAAACAACCATCAACCCGTATAGAGATGCCGATGATGGGGACTAGGATGGTGGCAATGAAAATTGAGAAGACTAGGGGAAGTCAAGAAAGGGGAGTAAAATTCCCAGGGCTTCGTATGTGTTGGATGGGCTATGATGGGGGCAGATGAGAGAGATGAAGGTGTGGAGGACTTACTCCTGGATTATGGGGGTTTTGACTCATCCCCTGGGACAGCGGAAACTGTGGCTGCTGATTCAGCAGACGTTTCCATCATGATGCACCTGCACTGTCGCCTATGAAGAGGAAAGGGGTAGTACGATCCCCCTATAAAGGTATACATCATTGCCAGATGCTCGATATGGCCTTTCAACCAGAGGAAAACAACCACCACCCTGATACGGGAGGGGAAGTCTGAGACATCTAAATATTTAACTCAAGAAATTCAAGCCCTGCCAAGTCCTAATCACAACACAGATCTTTCTGCCCCCATTTTTCTCTGTGCCAGTAATGGCATTTGAAAGAGGAAGGAGAAATCTACTGAAAAATCAAGACTCTTCTTAGTAAGCACACGGGTCAATCCTTGTTGGGCTGCCTGCTTCAGCTGTTGATTTGCACAGGAACAGCTTTTGGACTGATTCTGTGATGGGTCTGTTGCCAAGATCAGCCACTGAAAGCTTACTTGCATTTCTGCTTTCTGCATGTGACATATTTACAGGGCCAAGAAAGAGTGAATAGAGGCAGAAACTACAGCTTGAAGAGGAAGGAGATGGGACAATTGCCAAAGCCAAGGACAGGAGCAGGAATGGCTACAGGAGAGGTAAGGAGCAGGGATCAGCTCGAGCCCAGGCAGAGAACATCCACTCTCCAAGGGGCCGGAGCCTGGCTCTCTAGAAAACACTCTGAAGTCAGACCTGGGTTCAAATCCCAACACATTGTAAATCTTAAGGCTGTCACTTCACCCCTGCTACACTTCAGTCCCCTTTTTAATTCAGTTTATGGGGGTGACATTGATTAATCAGATCATATAGGTTTCAAGTGTACATTTCTATGACACATGATCTGTATATGGCATTGTGTGCCCAACACCCAAAGTCAAATCATCTTCTGTCACCATATATTTGGCCCCCTTACCCTTTACTACTCCCTCCCCTTTCCCTCTGGTAACCATCATACGGTTGTCTGTGTCTATAAATTTCAGTTGTATATCCCACCTATGAGTGAAATCATATGGTTTTTAGTTTTTTCTGACTGACTTTGCTTAGCACAAAGTTCTCACCCCTGTGTTCGTTGCAGCATTAGTCACTGTGGCCAAGACACGGAGACAACCAAAGTGTCCTTTGATAGAGGACTAGATGGAGAAGCTGTGGTACATGCATGCGGTGGAATACTACCCAGCCATAGGAAAATAAGAAACACTACCGTTTGCAGCAACATGGATGGACCCTCAGTTTCTTTTGGAAATGAAAATCATCCTGTCTATCTTGGATGGTTAGGAGGAGGGAGTGATGTTGCCATAGGTGTTGAGCAACCCTTCCCTGGCATCCAGGGCGGTTTGGCAAGTACCTAATTTTCAAGAGTGAAAGGCCACCTACGAGAGTTTACCTCCAGATTCTTTCCTGCCTCCTCCACCCTCCTGGACCAAAACTACATGAGCCACAAAATGTCCACAGTCTTGGGTTCAGTGCATTAGATGAGTTGGTGAGTTTCTCCATTGACCGAAGGCAAAGTAGCTGAGGTAAACTTTTAGATGGACCCCCCTGTGCAGGACACACACATCTTTCTGAGTCAGCTGGGTGAGGTAATGGGGAGTTAGTCACATGCACACTGAGTAGTTAGGGGATTTTAAACTACATCACTCCGATTGTTATTATTTCCTCTGTTAAAATTAGGTTTTTGCCTGAAATTGCTTAGTGACAATACTCCTGGACTGTCTTCCAAAAGCTATAAAGATGGCCTCTCAAATTTAGAAAATGCTGAAATTGTTGGAAAGTTTTTTATTAAGCTGTTTAGAATTTAAAACAAGAGCTTACAGCGAAGCAGTTAAGACATAAACAGCATCTCAGGGTGTTTTCCAGTTCATTCATGAAGCAATAACTCTAAATCTTGTCACATTTGGAAAAGGAGACAGATCAAGTGTCTAAACATTCTAAGTGTCTTTAAGGAAAACACTTCTCTCTCTGGAACAGCGAATCCACTATTAACAACATAGCTGCTTGGTGAGTTAAATCATAGCATCTTAGACCTGGGAAACCCTTTCCAAGTCATCCTTGTGTCTTTTTCCCAAGTCAACAGAAATTTCCTTTGTAAGAAAGAGGTAGAGTTTACCTTGTAAAACTTTTTAAGCTTAGTTGCATCCATTGCAAGCTTACTCCAGCCTGCTTTATTTCCAGCCCCCATTCCTATCTCTGTCTCCCTAGGTGTCTGAACAGACAACCACTCTCTCATCTGAGAAGATCTTCCCTTCTCTCAACCAGGATCGGGTCCTCTCTTCTCCGGAAGCTTATCTTTCTTATACTCTATGGTGTGAGGATCTTTGGAGAAACCATACTCTTCCCTGCACTGGGTAATCTTGCAACAGCATTCATCTTTTTCCCTCTTTAGTTTAACTTCTCTTGAATAAGTTCTCCGGTCTAAGGTCATTTTGGGGGGACAATCAATGCTGACCATTGGCCCTATAGTGCTGTCAAGCACTGAAGAGGTTGAGAAAGCCTCCTCACTTCACCGATGAGCTAATCCAGGGTCAGAGAAGGGACACTGTTGATCCGAGGACATGTAAGCACACAGTGGCATAACTGAGGACCAACCCAGCCTCCTGACTCTCGGTGCGGCCTCTCCTCAATTGTGATGGTCTGTCAGCAAGTCTGCAATTGACCCCTTTTCATAGAAGAACATGGCCTCTGGTTTTTAATAGGCATTCAGGAATTTGTATTGAGTAGTGAATGGATACTGAATGAGTAAACAGAAATATTTTCTTAGGAACTGGGTAAACATTCATGCCATGCCACATGGCAATGCTCCAGAGCACGAGGCTTGGTCATACTGATCATGTATGACTGTTTGTGGAAGTTCTCCATGATATACATACGTTCTTGATCTTGGAACTGCCTACAGCTAGGTCATTGAGAATCAGGGAGCAGTCTAATTCTGTTTTGATTCTAAATCTTGTTTCCCAGGTTATCTAGGATGTGAATATGGAAGTTAATTAATTTACTAACTCAGTCAAAGCCAGTGATTCTGGGAAAAGTAAGACAGCATTATGAGATTGAAGGTAAGAAGACATATTCTAAATTCTCCTGCTCTTAGTGGTTCAAGCCTGCCAGAGGCTTCCTGTTCCTGCTCAGGTCCCATCGCTTTGAAAATCGCTTTTGTCAACTACCAAAACGTCTCTCCTTTTCTGACTTCTGACCACCCATCACTCCCCTGATACTCAGGGGCACTCATATTCCCTTCCATCAGTGCTCTCAGTGGAAGTTCTTAAAAACATTTTCCTTCATTTACATTAGGCCTCTCTTTCAATACCTAGCTTGTACCCATTTCTCTCTTTCTAGAGAAGAGTGGGTACATTTCTGGATTTGCTAGAACAAAGGCAAATAAGGATGAGGTTTCATCCAGGAATACCTAATACTATGGTATGCTGTGAAACGTAGAGGGAAACTCTTAAAAATACTTGGCTTTTGGTTAGCAAAGAAAGAGCTCAGTGTTGCTGTAACTTGGGTATGAACAGTAGAATGACTTCACTGGTGTTTCCAGTCTGGGGAAGCTACGGATGAATAAGCGGGTAAGTTACTAGATGGATGAATGGATGAGCTTTTGGATGGAGTGAGCTGCGAGCCAAAGACTTTTCTTATATCATCATGCAACAACTGACTTGACTTTTCAAAATGATAAGCCTAAATATTTTCCTTAAGGGCTAGGAAGGCAATGAGTTTGCCTAACTCGCACTTAACATCTTTCCTGGAAAATGTCTGTTCTCTTTTTATTTCCAGAAATGACATCCCTTCGCCTTTGCTCTTACCGCACCTTGTAGGTTTCCGAACCATGTTTGTCTCTTCAGGGCGACTTGCCTATCTGTCTCCATGAGGCTAGGAGGTACTTCATGGCAGAGACTACATCTTCCTTTTTAAATGTTTACCTTTATTCACTTGCATCTTGAATAATTTCAAGCAGAGAGAAAAGTTTCAAAATGTGTACAATTTCTGTATGACCACATAGATTCTCTAGAAATGATTAAAATTTTCAGCAATTGCTTATCATCCATCTATCTACCTACCTATTTATCTCCACACACAATTTATTCTGAAATGTTTGAGTAAGTGCTACACATGATACCTCTTCACCTCAAAATACTTCAGTGTGAATTTCCTAAGATCAAAGACATTTTTTTTTTACAGAGTGCGTTATCGAAATCAGGAGGAAATGATCAGTGACTCAATACTATTACCGAATCTGTGGACTTTATACAAAGGCCCTCACTAGTCCAGGGACTGGTCTAGGAATCTAATCCAGGATCGCACTGTCACATTCAGTTGTGATGTTCCTTTAATCTGTGATGTCCCTTCGTTCTCCTTTAATTTGGAATAGTCCTTTAGCTTGTCTCTGCCTTTTGTAATCTTGACCTACCGGAACGGCACAGATTAGTTGTGTGGGTAGACTGTCCCTTAATTTGGGTTTGTCTGAGGTTTCCTGATAATTAGATTCAGGCTATTTAATTTTGGCAGAAAAATCACAGAAGATATGTTATGTCCTCCTCGGTGCACCATGTCACGAGGCACATGATGCTGTTTGTCTCGTTTCTCTGTGTGTGTGTGGTGTTTACTTGAATTGCTCTATTTAAGTGGTGTCTGCCAGGCTTCTCCACGGTAAAGTCTCTATTATTCTTTTTGTAAATAATTAGTATCTTGTGGGGAAATACTTTGGGACTATGTAAATATTTTGGTTCTCATAGTACTTTTATCCACTAATTTTAGCATCCATTAATGATCCTTGCCTGAAACAATGACTATTAACGACGGTTGCCAAGGGGTGATTTCTAGTCCCAGCTTTTCTCCTATATGTATTCATTGGAATTCTAGCATGTCTCGTTCACCCGTGTCTTCTTTGCCTCGTTCAGTCTAGTCCAAGGAAGGCATTATTTTGTATGTGTTGTTTTAGTCGGTTACTTACTTGGTGTTATCATTAAAACATTTGAAGCAAGAACATTGTTTTAAAGAAGAAATTCTGCCGACCTAATTGGATGTGCTGTTCAATAAACTTTAAATGGATTGCAATTTAAGTGGGTGTTTCAAAACTTAGTGTGGATAAAGGCATTTTGCAAGAGTTGTCAGAATAAATAAACTGGTCCAAGATCCCTTTCATAAGCTGAGTAAAAGTTGCAGGGTTGACATCGTCCCTCCTCTCCTGTCTTAAGTGGGGGGTGGCTCCCCCAGAGGTAGAGGACTGAGTCACACCAGGCTCTCTCTTTAGCGTGTGGGTCAGCAAATGACCCAAATGAAGCTTGGCATTGCGATGACACAAATGAGGAAGAGCAGGCAATCTTTGCCAACAGTTCCTACTTAATCTCTCTGCCCTTTAGCTTCCTGCTTTGCTGTTTCTCCCTAATCCATATACAGTGGCATTGATCTCGATGTTGCCCCGTTTTTCTTCTACAAACATTGTCTCCTGTCAACATACCTGGGGGAACCACAAGCAGGGTTACATAAAGTCACTTTGTAGATGATACAATTAATTTCTCAGGGCCCTACCAACACTTCCCTCCCTGCTCTTCCTCTGTTTTCTTAAGTGCCTGGGGCAGTGTTTTGCTGTCCTGAACTTGACCCTAGCTGCTCACCAGTTTCTCCCATGACTCAGCCAAAACACTGCCCAAGTCTTTACCTTCACCCCTCTGGGGTTTTGCATCTGGGCAAGTGGCTCTTGTTCCTGGCCAGCCTCTGATCTCTCTTCCTGGAATTTTTCACTGCCACATCTGTCAGTCTGAGGTCTCTGACCCCATCTGGCTTCTCTTCTGGGCCACTGGCCCTCTCCCAAGGACAGCCAGAACTCCCGAGTTAATGATCTAGGGTCACATTGCTTCCCTGTCTATCCTGACTTAATAGGGGGAAAAAAAAATCCATTTCCCCTTTGGTTCTCCCAAGGAGGTTAGAATTTCTCAAAAAGAATTTCCACTGAAAACAAGAATAAAACAGAGACCAAAAGGTTAAACAAGTAAATAGGTTAAAAGACCCCAAATTTCATACCAAATTTAATTTTGAGCACAGGTTATATTAAGTGGTCCAAGGTAGAATACAGGGACCCACAATACTGATGACTGTACTACTCATCAATTTTACCTTTAAGTGAAAACCCTTGATAGGAGACATCTTTTTGAATTATTGAGTGTTTCCTGGTCCCTCCTTAGAGGCCAGGGACAAAAGTATCGTCCCTCAATCTCACTGGATGCCCAACTGAATGAGGACCAAGAATATGCCTTTATAGTCACAGAAAGATCACGTGGGGCTCAAGCCTGGAGTAGAGCATGTTTTCCAATGAACACACACTCAGATTTTTTTCAGAACATTTGCCCCCAAACTTTGGAATATCCCTGAATCTCCAATATTTAGGCACCAGAACTATAGCTTCCAAACTGGAAGGCTAGGAAAAAGTTATTTGCAAAAATGGACAACTTTCCGTTGGCATTAGAAACTCACGCTCATTATAGCAGCAGTCTACACTAGGCAGGGTGAACAGCCTGGTATCTACCCACTGTGTTCCTTTCTGCGTTGCTGGAAGGACTTGGGACACTGTCTACCCTATTGTGCATCAAATCCTAAGAACTGAGATCACCAGAAGGTTGAGAAAAGACCCGTGGCAATATGGAAGCAGGGTTAATATGGTGGACAGTTGTCCCTGATAAGCTCGCCAATGACCACATTATTTTCTAAGAAAGAGATCAAGCCTTGCACTGCTGTCTGATTGGCATTTATTTTCCATAAGCAAAAATTCGGACTTATCAATTAGACTTACTAACCTTGAGACTTTGAGGGCACTGTTCAGTGGTTGAAGAGTCTACCCATACAGTGGAAGCATGCCTTGACATACGATGTTGTTATAAAGATTAAGTGAAAAAGAAAGAACCTAGTATAGAAGCCGCCTGAAATAACTCGCAAGTGGTTTCATTCCAGATAAGATCTCAGCCCAGCTGACACATTAACTTCAAACCTTCGAGGTGCTCAGCAGAGAAACCAGCCGAGCCCCCCTGGACTTCCAAACTTACGGAGCTGTGAGATAAAATGTCTTATTTTAAGCCTTTAAAGTTTGTGGTCATTGTTATGCAGCAATATAAAACTAATACACATCCCTTCCTTCCTTCTTCTTGCATTCATAAACATTTATCCTTAGCACAGTATGTGCTGGGTACTGCTTCAGACACCCTATAAAAATCAGGTCATTACTCACAAAACACTTCTAAGAAGTAAGTTTTAATATCCCCACTTGCACAAGGGTGAGCATAGGGTTATAGAAGTTGGAAAACTGTCTGGTGTCTAACCCAAAGCCTTCTGTAACACCACGTTATCTCCATCTTCATCTCTTCCATATAGGGTTTGGATTTTCCTCTGCCCACTTGGTTGAGTGGGGCAGAATCTGGAGGCAGGGGAGAAGTGCAGGACGTTACTTTGGAGGTTGCCATGGAGATAGCACAACGTGGAAGGCAACATCAGGAGTTGGGAGCAGCACTCAGAGACTCTTCTGAGAAACTGTGATTATTGGCCAGCCTGCTTTCTCCATTTTCCTCACAGTCCCTAGAACTAACTGCATTTGGCACAGTCCATCGGAAGTCCTGGTGCTGCTTTGGAGCTCAAGAGACAGGATTATGATAACAGGGCTAACAATGAATATTTAATAATCGTTTCATTCTGTTCTGGGCATGAATTAGTCTTCAGAAAGCCCACCCTCTGCCTTGTCCAGGGTGGCAAGTCCTACTGGACCCCAAGGCGGAAGGAAACATGCATGCTGTGGCTTTAATGAAAGGAAACCCATCAACAATATTTTCAAATATACTTCATGGCTTATCCTGTATTCAAGTGAGTATCACATTGACAATTTCTCTTCACCCAGTGACAATCTTAAACAATTTTGAATGAACTTAAGCTGAAGTAAAATGATCATAGATTTTATTTTGGCATAAATAAAATAATTAGACCAAAAATAATGTCAGTTTAAATATACTTATATTTCAATTTTCAATATTTTCCCCAACTACTTTAATATTCTGAAATAAAAATTAACCATTATTAAAAATACACTAAAAATGTGTACAGGGACACATGTTTCCTTTTGATCAGGCTCAGTATGGCTCAACAGAGTGATGATCTTTATTATTTTGTTCACCCTGAATTTTTGGATTATTTTTTATTTATTAAAAAGATAGTGCATTAAATTATTAGTATCTTGAGTACTGAGTTTCTTGTCATCCCCTCAAATTTCACACCTGAGGTGAGGGCCTCCCTTGCCTCACCCCGGGCCCTGCCTGGACAAACACCCTGGATAAACAAATACCCCGGGGCAAACACCCAGCTTCTGGGCAAACGTCTCCAGATTTTTCTGTACGTTGAAGAAAATCCTGCCATCAGCCGCCTTTTTCTTCAGGCATATGTTGGCAGGTTTTGACATCTCAAAAGTCTCAAAGGATCTTTTTCTTGGTAAGTTTAGCCTATCCTACCTAGGCTATACTAGAAAACCACAGGGCTTTGCAAAGCTTTGGTTTGAAAAAGAAGTCTTGCAAAGACCACAGCTGTTCCAGCATGGCAGGAATTGTAACTTTAGTCGGAGGTGCACTCACTCCAGTATTTAGAGCAGGGTGTCAAACTCATTGTCACCGGGGGCCACACCGGCTTCGCGGTTGCCTTCAAAGGGCGGAATGTAATTTTAGGACTGTATAAATGTAACTACTGCTTAACTAGGGGCAAGGAGCTTGGTGCTGCCACTGGGTAGAAACAAGGTCAGATAAAACAAGGTGGGGGGCCCAAATTGGCCTGAGGGTCTTGTGTGTGCCACCTGTGATTTAGGGGTATCCAGAGGACTGTTGGGGGCCGGTTTACCTGCAGCGTTAAAGGAGCCTCCTGGGAAAAAGAGAAGGCAGGTGTGCCGTTTTCCACAATGAGAGTTAATCATTTGACCAATGGGGTCTTTAATATTTTGACAATAATAGAAAACAGCGTCAATGCAAATGGATTCTGGGTCACAGAGATGACTGCTCTGCAGCCTGACACGGTGAGGTGTCTTCATTTCCCTGTGCTTTCGCTGTGTTCCCCCGCCCCCTCCCAGAAATGAGAGAAGGTCTTCCTTCATGAGTAAGGCGTCCATTCCAGGAGAAGGTCAATTAATTCAATTACTGTCCCCAACCCATTTGTATGAGCAGAACTTTAGCAACAGCTCAAATGGGCAAATACTGTGAGCGGGGACGGACCCTGAATCATCACATAATGCCTGGGGTATCAGCTTGCCAGACAGAAAAGATACTGTAGAAATGCATCATGTTCAAATTTCAAATGGCAATTGAGTTTCAGGAACAAAACAGCAGATGCCACATTAAATTAATATTTTCCTTCAAATGTAGCGGGGATTGTTGTTTTTTTCTATTCGAGTTGTGAATGTGTTTTGTGTTACGGTTGTATATGATCCATGAGGATACGCGATTAACATAGAGCATTGTTTGCATACATTGAAGCTATGCTACGATTGGAATTTTATCAACACTGGATGCAAATGCAATTTTTTTCCTTCAGAAAGGACCCTTATGTCACCCAAGCTTAAAAGCCTAGAACTCTATGCCAACTAGAGAATAGCTGTGAAGGAGAGAGAAGGCGGTCCTTAACCCCAATGAGCTAATAGCTTGTGGCACACTGTCTCCTATCTTTGATGGAACAGTCTGGGGAGCCCCGAGCCACCTAGTTACCTTTGAACTGTAGCCGCAGCCATTGCTTAAAGATGAAGCAGGTCTGAGCAGCACTGTAGTCTCTTCACAAAGTGTTAGAGCAAAGTTAGAACAGCTCTTGCTTCCTCCTTGCACCAAACAACCTAATGAGGTTGTTAGCATCATCGTGAGAACCTGCGATCATCTTAGCAAGAAGGTGGGCATGCCCACGTGTGGACGAGGTGTGGACGTGTCACGGCTGTTGCACTTCCACATTCCGGGAGCTGTGAATTTGGCTGGGCAGTGTCTGGGCTTCCAGCCAGCCGCTGAGCTGTCCAGGTAGATAACAAACTAATTAGGAGAACTGCAAACCAATTAGCACTTGAGCTGGGTTGGCTGGTGTTTTCTAGAGACTTCTTCATGGAGGGTTTTATGAGAGGAACCAGCCGGATGTACCCTTCCCCCGCCATCTAGATGGGTCATCTCATCTGTCCTGGAAAGGGTAGGGGGTGCTTTTCAGCCCTAGGAGCATCGTTAATTTTCCAAGGGAGGTTTCAATCCTAAAACATTAGCCTTCCTTTGGAAGGTAACGATCCTTTTCTGAAAGGTGATTGTCATGTTCTGAGGCACGTGCACTGGGTCAGTCCCTCCATGGGTAGGAGAGGCCAAAACAAAGCAAACTTGTACCTAAAATACTGGAAGCTGCATAGCTCCACGGCCAATGCAATAATCCCGGTGGGTCATCGTTACCTGTGATAACAGATTCCAGGACAGGGTGTGTTTTCCTTTCTTCTGAAGCATCCTTGCCCTCAACTTCTGCTGATCACAGACACAGGGCCCTGCTGCTCTCCTCCCTGGTCAGCTCTGCCTCTTGCCTTCTCTGGTGTGGGCCGCTTACATCAACCCTGCCCTGTTCACTTCTGCTGGCCCTGTAGCTGGGGAGCGCCGGATGGCTGGGCCCAGAGAGGGGGGAAGGACCCCCCCCCGAGGGGTATCTTCCACTACACTGTGTTTTAGTTTATCTTTTAAGATGTTGTGTATGCATCTGAGGAAATTGTTTACTTCTAAAAGCTAACAACACATAGAAAATACGTTTCTCATTAAAAATATAAAATAACATGTATGTGTGTTAGTATATAATACCCTCTGAGTGGCAATAAAAATCAGCAAAAAGAACAAGGGACTGTGTCCTAGAGCCCTTACCACTTATATCTTACAGAAATGTGTGGTTCCAGTGATAGTAATCACCTTTGAGTGTCTGATTCTAGATATCTCCCCATGTGTGCAAATGTGTGCACACTGTGTGTGTGTAATATAGAACCACAGTCTTACTTCTTGCACGTCAGACATTCCTTCCTAACCAGAATTTGGCCTCTCCCATACACAAGGAAAGGTGGTTTTAAAAGACCTCCTTTTTGAGCCCTGGCTGGTGTAGCTCAGTGGATTGAGCCCGGGCTGAGAACCAAAGGGTCCCGGTTCGATTCCCAGTCAGGGCACAGGCCTGGGTTGCAGGCCACGTCCCCAGTGGGGGCCATGTGAGAGGCAACCACACATTGATGTTTCTCTCCCTCTCTTTCTCCTTCCCTTCCCGTCTCTCTAAAAATAAATAAATAAAATCTTTAAAAAAAAATACCTCCTTTTTGAGAATAGACATAGCATAGAGCTCAGGACAAGTTTTCCTTAGTTCATGGTTTGTGTGCAAAACTATACCAGTTTAACTTCTCTGATTCTAGAAATAACAGACAGACAAAAAAAATGATGTGCATAAATCCAGTGGTAATTCTCTCACCTTCATGTGAGCAGCCTCTGCCATTCCTGCCTTACAACCCTGACAAGCCTATGAAGCCTGGAGAGTTTCTCAGAGTTGGGATCAGGACTTTGGATTGGAGGGGACACAGGAGATGCCTGGGGTAGAGTTTACTTCGAGTGTGGTTCGTTTCGTTTTCCAGATCCAACCAATGCACTGCGGAGCACAGCATGGAGAAAATTTCTGAAACACGTTTAAGATCATCCATAAACATGCTGGATTCTGTTCACCATACTTGTCACGGAGGTAGGAGGTGGGGATAAGATGTTGACAAGAGAAAGTCAACATAGAAGAAACTGAATTACAAGTTAGATTGCATTATAGCCCCTATTCTCCACCCTTCTCTGTATCCCTACATGTGCTCTGACCTCATCATAGATGGAGTACATTTCCCTGAACTTTGACTTTGGATTTGACCCTGTGATTTGCTTTGGCCAATGGGTGGAAGTGAGTGGGGGCCGACTCAGAGGCTGGGACCAGAAAGGCCTCGCTTGCTTACCCTTCTGTGTCTCTCCCAGCACCGTAAGTTACACATGCCCCCAGTTCCAGAAAAGGTTGAGAGGGAGAGCAGAGCTGCCTGGGCCAAGTTTCTCCAGTCAAGCCCAGCCTCGTCCAGCTGAACTCCAGCCACTCTACAGACTTAGGAGTCTTAGGCTGGTTTCTTACACCAGAGGAGTTAACAATACGGTCCACAAACGAGCCTTTGGTTACAAAGCGAAACTGTGGCTCTGAATGCAGAAGAGAGTCGTTTTCCAATCTAGCACCCAGAGACTTATGTCTGAGTCCCAGGGCAAACAAACACTGCCAATAAAATGGGAAGAGGTGTTTCATTAATAAATCATAATAAAGTCTCCAAAGCAGCTAACACCAGGCAAAGCCAGTTTTCGCCCATGTTGCAGAATGTAGTGCCCATGGGCTTGGGTGTAAGGGTGCGGTGGTTTGAGACCACGTCTGTAAATTCTTGGCACTCTTAACGCCAAAAGGTGGAATCTAATTCCCTTCCCCCAGATTGGGCACCAGGCGTAGAAGTGACTTGGTTCTAATAAATGCACTGCAATGACACTGTGTGGCTTCTGCTGCTAGGTCATAATAGGTGACACAGTTCTTTCTCTCTCTCTCTGCGCCCCCTCTCCCTCCGCCCCCCTAGTACATGCATCCCTGCCCTCGGAGCTCAGACACTGGACCATGAGAAAGCCAACAGCTGCAAGAACACGTAAGGGCCACACTCAGGGGTTCCAACCCAGCCCCAGCCACGTTTCCATGGAACTGCCAGCATTCATTGCTGCAGATGGGCATGAACCAGCTTCCAGGTGATTCCCGTCCCCTGTCTTTGGTGCTGAGTGAAACTGAGATGACCTGTCTACTGAGCCCTGCCCCAGCTGCAAACTGAGCGAAATAACTGTCATTGCATAAGTAGCTGAGTTTGCCGGGGGTGGGATTTTATGCAGCCATAGGTAACCAGAACAAGGACATTTCCTTTCTGAGGGGTAATATTGGCACAGGGAGGTACACAGCTGCAGACTAGCAAGCTCCAGGACCAGACAAAGAAAAAAATCACTTTCCAGGTGCTCGAGGAGGAGAAACACCCACTTTCCCTGTGATGTGAGGGCACCAGGAGCTGCAGCAACAAAAACAGGAGCAGAAATGAAGAACGTAGAGGATGCCATGGAGTAACTGAGGAGTCCATGCTCACATGAATCCAAAGACACCCTGGAAGCAGGGCTGGCGCTTCCGCTCTTCCAGATGAGACGGAACCAGAGGGATCTGTGCGTGTGACCTGCTTTCCTCCAAGACCCGAGTGGATGACCCGCCTTTTCTCCCAGGGCTGCGGCGGAAAGGCAAGCTTGCACATTTGTTTCAGCTCTCCGGCCTTGCAAAGCCCTCACATACCTCATCTGTTTCAGGGCTCACATTAACACCTGCGAGGTGGGTGTTATTATTCCCAGGTCTCGAAGCCCATCAATGGCAGCTCTGCCAGGAAACCGAGTCCTGGTTTGTTCCCTGCACCACAGCTGCCCCAGCAAATTAAATCTTATTTTTAATGCGAGTCCACAGAGAGCTTCTTAAATTAACCCTGGGGTGAATTCTGTCCCTCACCCTAAACTCCTGCTGATTTTTCTGTCCTGTGAGTCAGAGTTCTGCAGAATAAGATCTCATTAATTCAATCTCTATGAATGTTGAGTTTGGGGGAGGAACCAGACAGAAGGTCTCTCCTTGATAACATGTCACACTTAGTTTGGCTATTGACCCACAGGTTTTGTATTAAAGTCTTTCTTTAAAATGATCTCTAAGGCACGCACTTTTATCAATAAAATCCATGGCCATGTAAGCCTAAGTCTTGGGCATGGGCCTGCCGTAGTCTTGTAGGTCTGGCTTCCATACCTGCTTGAAGAGCAGGCCTGCCCACAAGTGCTTGAGGTCATTTCAGCTTGTTCCCTTGATTCTCATGCACTGTGTCCAGGGCCTGGATATAGGACACTGATTTCAGCTCACAGGCCTCACCAACCGTAGATGCTCGCTTCAGAGGTCAATCGGCACCCTGGCTGATTCAGAAGATTTCACATAGTACAATAACGACATTGACCACAGACACAGGCCCTGGATGTCTGCCAGGCAGCACAGGCTGACCAAAATAAGTCCACGACTGACCCTGAGTCAGGCTGTCCATTCTCGAAGACCCCAGAGAACTCCTGCAGTAGGTCTACATCTGGGGTTGTTTACTAAATAGTCACGGTCCTACCAACAAACACGGTGTCTCTGCAGAAACGCAGCTGCCCCCAGCTCTGAAAATTCTCCTTTCTCACCTGAAATGTGGTCACCTAGAATTGATGATGCTCAGTGCTGGGGAGGGCACAGGGAAGTGGTCTCCTCAAACTTTTTGGCATATGAATCGAAGGGAAATTGGCCAACAAATATCCATTTTTTAAATGCACATAAGCTTTGATTCAACAATTATATTTTGAGGAATTTATCCTAAATCTGCTGGTCACAAAGCATCTGAGGAGCCTTATGGGAGCTTCACTTCCAATAATGAACTATCAATAGCAGCCTAAATACTCATTGAAGGAAACTAGTTGAGTAATTTTCTTCAGTATGTGGGGAAGTGCCCAGTCTTTACAGAGAATGAAGTGAATCTTTTCAAACTTCATAAACCATATTTTCAAGTAAAAATAAAGAACAAACAAAGGAAAACAACAACATGATTTAGAAGAGTGTATCAAATAAAACACAAAGAACATACACGTTGGTCTCACAGAGAAAATTTGGGGAAAGATAAACAACTATAGCGGTTACATCTGGCATCGCAGGATGGGAAGAAAACTCACTTTCATGATACTCTTGCCATTTGAAGTTTTTGTTTTAATTACTTTTTTTACCATGTACATGTATTCATTTTTGAATGGAAGGAAATCAAAAGCTAAAAACAATATTGACGCAGAAAAGCCTGTTCAGGATGGTCAGTACGTAAGGTTCGAAAGCACAGATTTTTCCAGCCTGGGTCACCACAGGGAGGTCAAGGGGTGCCCACACCTGGCCGAGCAAATAACATCCCAGTTCCGGGAGTATTCCTTTAAGGACTAGATGCATTGGATTCAAAGACTTGAGGCCTGGGGAATGTTGACACAAAATTGTTCTTTGTGCCCCGCAGTGGGCATGGTCCGTGGGTTGACGGACTGCATTCGAAGCTTTAGCAATTCACCTTTTCTCACATTATAAAGTGATACCGTACAATGCTATTTTCCAATCAGATTTGGGCCGCTTCGCATTCCCTGTAAAAGCCGGTTTCAAAATTTCTGTTTCTGGTGCTGCCTGCTACTCAATCATCCTGCTACTTTTGTGTTTGTTTACTATTTTTGAGACTGTTATGGAATTCTTGACCCACAGTTTCCCCTGGGGGAAAATTCAGGTGTCGCCAAGGGTTCAAGCAGCTGCCAGGACCCTCGCATCCTCTTCCTCCCGCGGCTCCTCTCTCTCCCAGGGCCCCCACCTCCCCTCCCACTTCAGCTGGAAGAGCTCCACTTTTTATTTATCTTGGGATTCAGAGTAAAATTTATTTGAAAGATTGAATTCTGCTACTAAAACACATTTGGAAAATAGTTTTTTTATTGCAGTTTGCTCATGATATTATTTCAAAATAAATAGAAAACAGACAAATCTAACCCCTGATGCTAGTGTTGAAGAATGAGACTTTCCTCCATGCAATCCGATTGAGGTAAGGGGGGCAATTGTGAATCTTGCAAAGAGGTGACTATTTAAACAGAGGAAGTAGGGTTAAACGTACACACTTGAGAGACAGAAAGCTTGGGTTTGGATCCTAGTGCTGCTCATGGCCAGCTATGAGCTGATGGACAGTCACACCTTCTGTGCTCTCACCCCTGAATATACAACATAGAAATCACCGTGGTGGTAGTGATAGCCCATGGCTTTGCTGTGTAAGGCCATCAAGCACCTGAAGGACGCAGACCAAGCCCAGTGCACAGTAAGTGTTACATAAACATTAGCAATTGTCGTTATCTTTAATTAGATGCTCCTCATTGGGCCCGCCATGATGCTCGAATATGAATGTGGGTGAAATATTGGGAACATTAAAAAGCATTTAGAGTTTTAGAATATGCTTTGACTTTGGGGAAACGCGGGATATGGAAATCAATTACTCAACTGCTAAACATTTGAATTCTGTATCATTTTTTAGGAATATACTAAACACAAGTGTAGAAGCTCAAGTGTCTTAGTAATTTCTAAGACATAGTTGACCGGGACACAGGGGAGGTTTTGCACATACAACCGACCAATTTTTCTTAACATCCCCTAAAGCAAGTCCCACCATTCTTGTCCCAGACTGGAAGCCGGCTTTCTGGCAGCATTGTGGCAGAATGGCCTATACTGCAGGTAGATTCACAGAGCGAAGAATTCTTAAGCGCCCAGGGGAATTCGACAAGAATAGACATCTGGGCTGGAGACTCTCAGATCCCAGGCTTCACGTCTACAGCTTCTATGGAGGAAAGTTTCTTTTGGCAGGCCAGGCCCCTGCCTTCAGGGATACCTCAGGCCCAGAGGGTGCACCTCTCCCTCCTGGCAAGGTCAAGTCCCACATTTCTAAGCCAGGCGAACAGAATCATTTGTGAATTTATGACAGAGAAAATATTCTTTAAACAGAATCCTCCTTGATTATTGGAGCGAACTTGGCTGCTGGAAACTGCTTCTTCTCCTTAACTCCTTGGAAACAGGCAAGAGTTTCTTGTTCTGCTTAACCCCCTAGGGCCCTGTTCCTTGCTATAGAAGGGATCGGACGAATGTTTGGTGGGTTCTATGGAAGGGGTTGATCCTTTTTAAAAACATCCCCTTGATATTGCCTGTCACCCACATAGTGCAAAGCTTCGTGATTATTCCTCCTACCTACACCTCGTGTCTTTCTTCCATCCACCTGTCCCATCTCAGTTTGCTTTAGGCACACAACATGGACTTACAGTGGTTAAAGCACTGAGTCATTTAGAACCTTGTCCTGCTCCCTAACAGCCATGGGGTCTTCATCACATGCCTTCACTGTGCTCAGCTTGTGTGTGTGTGTTAGTACTCATAGACCTGCTTAGAACAAAGCTGGGCCTTATTATGGAAGAGCCTGTGGTGGGGCATGGGTGAAGAAGTAAGTCTCTGTTTTGTGGGGTCCTTCCTCTACAGAGGGCCTCCACCCTGGACCCCTTAATCACTCCCAAGAGAGTCCTCAGTATTTAAGGCCAGTGGATACTAGTGAACCCTCAGGTCTGATTAAAGCGTGCAAGCAGCATAGGGTTGGATCCTTACAAAAACTCTTGAAAATGGGAAATGACTGTCATCTCCACTTGGCAGAAAAAGTTTTCCACTCATTTAATGTTCCCAAAGATTTTAGTAAGCTCCACCCTCGTGTGCTCCACCTCCTGCTCCTGCACAGCCAATCAGAGCTCTTGGGACTACTACTCAGCCCTGGTCCCGTTGCCAGACCCCAGGCCTCCGGGGCTTTCTTTCCACTCCTCATTTCTCCATCTGTTTTCTCCCTCCTCATCCAAGCTTTCCTCACCTGACCATCACATGCACTGCATTTAAGTTAAATAACTTAATCATTTAGATAAACTTGTATATCTTCATTATATACTATACATTTAATATTTGAAAGAAAGAATGAAAGAAAACAAGAATGAACAAATGATTCAAAGAAAGAAAATACAAATACACACGATAATGAAAAAAGAAGTCCGTACTTTTAGCACTCAGACATAACTGCTGTAAGCCTATAAACACCCCGGTGTTTGCATGTGGTAGCCACAGCTCTTCTGTCTTGAGAATATGTGCGATATATTTAAAGTTATACATTTAGAAGAATGCATATAATTTAAATATATGAATATATTTAGATTTTAGCCAAGTTGATGTTGTATAAAATGTTTTAAGGCATGCTTATATGCTTTTAAACTGTGCAATATCTGTCCTTCTATGTCAATAGATACTTCCCGACAATATCAACTTTATTTGACTGAACAATATTATACTGTATAGATATTCCTGACTTAATTTTACTTGTTACTAAACTCTAGATTAGTTTCCTTTTATAGAAACGTTTTAAGGGGGTGGGGGGAGAATGAGGGAAAAGGTACAGGGAATAAGAAGCATAATTGGTAGGTACAAAATAAACAGGGGGAGGTTAAGAATAGTATGGGAAATGGAGAAGCCAAAGAACTTACATGTATGGCCCATGGGCATGAACTAAGGGGGGAATGCAGGGTGGAGGGGGATAAAGGGGAGGAAAAAATGGGACAACTGTAATAACATAATCAATAATAAATAGACAAACAAACAAACTGAAAAAAAGAAATGTTTTCCTATAATAAAAAATGCTAAAATATACATCCTTGTGCACACATTTTTGTCCCTATCCTTACTTGCATACCTCAGGTAAATTCCGATTGGTGCCATTGCAAGCCTACTTTGAGTCTTGTGATAATTATTTTCTGGGATTTCAAGGAGAAGATGATCTCTTTCCTGAGAAGGTGAATCAGAAGGCACCCCCCCACACACACACACATACCGGTGGTAAAAGAGGAAGGATGTAAACCTCAAAAGGTGTTGGTAGCTCCCTTCAGACCTAGAAAAGAGCATTACAGAAAACGTGGCCCAAAATGAACAAGCACAGACAAGAAATAACTAGACAGAAGCCCAGTCCTTCTTCTGACATTCAACTCTTCGATCATACTGCACCTGAGTGGCTACCTGTGAACTGTTTAGTTACACGAGCCATTGAATTCCCTGTATCGTTCCAGCCTGTTTGAGTTCAGGTTTATCTTAATTGTAACCATGAAAAGCAAGATATGGTCCATTAATGCTGCAGGGAATACTGAACCATGGAAATTAACATTTCTAGAAAGCTTTCCGGATATCAGATCACTGTTAGCAAAGCAATTTCCCATACGTTTCATTCGTTGTTTCTACAGATTAAATAGTTGTGTCCCGTCAAAATTCATATGTTAACATCTAACCCCCCAAGTGATGCTAGGAGGTGAGGAATCAGGGAGGTGACTAGGTCAGGAAGTGCAGCCTTCGTAAACGGAATTAGTGACCTTATACGGGATCCTACAGAACCTTCTATCCCTTTCTACCATGGGAAGACACATGAGAAGGCACCGTCTACACACCAAAAAGTGGGCTCTCGCTAGACACAAAATCTGCCAGCGCGTTGATCTTGGACTTCCCAACCTCCAGAATTGTGAGAACTGCATTTCTGTTGTTTAAAAGCCACCCAGTTTATGTCACCTTGTTATAACAGCCTGAACAGTCCGGGACAGTTGCATGATGTTGGTGATGCTCCTTGCTCTATTCATGGCACAGAGTGGCCCTCAAAAAACAGTCATTCCCATTACCCTACTTTTATCCAATCCCCACCAGTCACCACTATCAACAACTTACCTTAAGATAATCAATAACCACTTACAAACAGGAGCTAAAATCCTCCACTTTAGAGAATTCCTAAGTTAAGAAGACATCAGACAGAAAATACAGACAGCTGAATCACTCTCCAACCAAATGCAAAGTGGTTCTTTTTGGAGGAATATGAATAGCCACAGTCCTGGGAGGTACGGCACAGTGCAAAGCAAATATATCCTATCTCACGGTGGGTGGTCCATCCCATGCCAGACCTGGGGGAGACGGTGCTAGAAAGTCAGGCCTTGGGCCTGGCCTGTGGGCCTTCTATGCCAGTGGAGAAACAAACAATAAAGTTAAATAGAGTGATTTAACTTGAGCTGAATGGTATGCGTGGAGATGCTTCGGTGGAGAGTGGCCATGGCAGGCCTTTCGGAATGGATGGCTTGTCAGTTGAGATAGGAAGTGTGAGAAAGGGCCGGCCAGGCCGAGGTCTTTAGGAAGAAGAGTCCAGGCAGCTCGGCCAGCATGTAGGTCGTCTTGCACTGTGAAATGGAAGGAAGAGAAGCACAAATACCATTGGCATCCAAAGAGGGCAGACGTGGCAGTTTACAACGTACAAGAGCCGGGATGTGGTTACGGAGAGAGGCCTGCAAAGGATCAAAGGTGTGGGCCCCCAGGGCTGGGGGTGTGGCTGGGACTGACTCATGCCTTTTAACCCCGGCCAGCAGTGACCGCAGAGAGAATGAGGCCCCTGACACCGGCATGACCCAGGCCTGGCAGATGCTGACAGTCCTTCGCAATGTGGTTCCCACAGTGCTGGAGCTTTTTATTAAAAGTGAGCGTTACTAGTGACCAGACCCGGGGAGGCAGAGGACATGTGTGCCGAGAGTGAAAGGAAAGAGGGAAGGGGGAGAAAAGACAGCGGGCCACATCGTGGCGCCAGGGGCCCAGGGAGCAAGGTGTGGGGCCCACAGGCTCAGCAGAGGCGTCAGGTTCAACCGTGGGCACTTGAACTTCAGCTCCACTGCTGCACCTAAACGAGGGAGTGCCAGGGCACTGAAGCAGGGGACATTGAATTGGGGGAACATTTCTGGTTGTGGGGACCTCACTTGCCTCCTCCAAGAGGTAGAGATTGCGTGTGGGCGGCACCACCTCAACCTGGGCATCGCACTGCTCCCCAGAGAACTAGACATCTTTCGATTCAACAAATATTTTGCAAGAAGCCACTGGGTCCCAGGCACTGCAGCCAACAGAGCCTCTACAATGAGTGATCATATGATGTGTCATCTAAACGGGGACTTTAAGAATAAAAGGCAGTGGGATAAACTCTCAGCCCACTGGAATATTGAGACAACTAGCCTTCACTGGGTAAACTGAGGTAAATGGTGGCTTTGCCTACACCTCCCTGCCCCTAGGGAGAGGGTGGCCGACTGACTTATTAATGTGTGATGGGTGTTAAGAATCATGCACTCATCTCATCATCTGAGAGATGAGCCAACGACAGGACCGAAGAGTCAAGAATATTCCGGGTTGCACCGCATGGTGTCTGCATTCAGCAGTTCTTCCTGCTGAGTGTTCAAAGGACGGTGCAATCTGAATTTGGTGTCTGGCATCATTGGTTTTCTTGGCTTTGTGCATAGTAAACCTGGTACCCGATACAGTATTCCTGTTTAAAAAAAAATATATTCTGGGGGCTCAGTACTGAGGCAATACAGTGTTCTGTTTAGAGGGTAGACCTTGGCTTAGATACTCCCCGATTCAACCCTTACCACCATTGTTTACTCTGAGCATGCTGTTTCACCTCTGTGAGCCTCAGTGTACCCACCTGTAAAACGGGAACAATAACAATGACACCTACCTTACAAGATATTGTAAGTTGCAAGTAAAATAATATGTATAGAGAGGTTACCATGGTGACCGGTGCCTATAAGCAGCAATAAATGGCAATTAATAAGATTGATTCTCAGGGATGGAGAGAAGCCAATAAAAAGTTGCATTAAGACTTTATTAAATATTATACCTCTTCACCAGAACCGTGTCGTCTTGTCCCCAGGGCCTCGTAGAGACGTCTCCTTTACGAGTGACACACACACACATCCAAAGCATTTCTTCCCTTATTCCCCAGAGGAGAACGTTCTGATCCATTTTTCCTTCTCAGAGGCTGAGTGAAGAAGGCAAGGGGAGACCTATGGCCATCAGCCCAATATCACATAGGCTCCAGTTCAGCCTTTCCAGGGAATCACTCTGCATTCATTCACCACAAAGTGACAGATGAGAACAATTTAGTAATTTGAAGGCATGGGGAAATAGCACAGAGTCTAAGACGTTCCCAGTGCTGGTTTGGAATTACCGAGCGTTGCTCATTTCGGCGTGGAGCACATTGTCCTGCCTGAGCCGGGGCTGGCTGTTCTCAGGAAATCTTGAGATTAAACAAGAGGCTGAAGCTCAAGGCCAGGGATTCACATGTCAGTGGTGGGTCTGTCGGGGTTCAGACCCTGCCTGTTGGCTTCTCAGATGTGCCAACACCTATGTAACCAATCCTTACTTTATTTCCTTTCTTCAATAGTTAGCCCAGTTCCTGTTCCAAGACAAAGCCACAAAATAGAATAAAGGCAATCAGAGAGCTCTTCAGAAAGTACCACGAAACACCACAAGGGGTACAATGGATTTTGCCCAGGGACAGCTAAATGGAAAAGAGGGGTCACGCGAATAGAGCCACGAAGGATGGGCGTAAGTAGGACATTTAAGGAAGAGAAGGAACGAAGCGCATTGAAAACCCGAGGACAAAAGGAACACGTGGAGAGAAGGTGTGTCTGGCAGATGGACAAGTGTCTGCAGGTGGGTCCCATCTGGGTAAAGGCTTAGAGAAAGATGCTGCCTCGCTTTGCTCTCTCCTGCAGTTACGTCAGCGCTTCTCCATCCCAGGCTGTGGAACGCAGGCTGTGGGGTCTAAGGTCATCTTCCACGATCCCTTCCTCCTGGTTTTCTTGGCCTTGTGGAGTCCTCTCTGCACAGAATAGGGCTGACTTATGCAACCTAATGGATGCTGTCAAAATTAAAGTGGCCTTTCCATGGGCAGGTCATAAAATATTGTTTCTACTTTGCTGTCTCTTGGCTCACGAGCTGTGGCAAAGCAAACTGCCAACCGTAAGGATACTCACCCGGCCCTACGGAGAGGACCGCGTGGCAAGGGACTGGGGCGTCCTGCCAATAACCAGCAGTAACTTACCAGGCAGGTAAGCAAGTCACCTTGGAAGTGGCTCCAACCCAGCCAAGTCTTCAGATAGAGGCAAAGTTGGCCAATAACCCAATAGCCCAATTGCTGCTTTGGGAGCCAGAACCACCCGGCAAAGCTGCTCCTGGATTCTGGACTCGTGGAAACTATGTGAGATAACAAGTGTTCATTGTTTGAAGATGCAAGTTTTAGGATAATCTGTTATGCTGCATAGGTAACTGACTTATCAAGAGACCACCAACGTTATCTCTACTGTGAACTCTAAATCAGAATAGTTCTATGCTCTTTCTTTCTGGTTGAAGCTTCTGGTTGAAGCTTCCACACAAAGCAGTCTTTATCATGGACAGCATTGCTGCAATAAATTGAAGCCCTCCCAAAGTAGCATATTAAAGGGAAATGTGTCATTAGGCAACCTGGATATTAAATGTTTGTCAATCAAAGCTCTGTATCTTTGCTTTTCCCTACACACAGACCATACTCTCCTCTGTTCAGGCCACTTCCTTTGTAAGGCTGCAGGTTTCCTTTTCTCTGTAACTTTGGTCGGCGTATGGTTTGTAGTAGCAACAATGAGGTCACATAAGGCCTTCTATGTGACCTTATGGATCAGCAGTCCATTCCAATCTCACAGAACATTTATGAGGCTTAGTTCACATTCTCAAGAGGGAAGCTGATTGGCTCCACCTGGAGTCGGGTACCTGCCCATGAGAGTTTCAGGTAAGAAGACCAAGAAGCAGAGTCACCCAGGACAAACATGGGGCCCTGGCTTCTCCTTTAGCATGATCTGGGAGAAGCATTTCAAATGTGTCTAGTACATGTCGCCCCCAACTAAGAGCTCCCCAGAAAGCCTGTTGCAAGATCAAGATCATACAGTCTCTCCCTTTTTATTAACTCACTGGGGTGTGAAACCTTCCCTTCTGAATCAGAAGAGACGTGAACTGTCCTCCCCGGCATGACAAAAGCCTGCTGGCAGCGAGGCATTAGGATTCATGACTCAAACCCCATATTTCTACAAAAGCAATTCCAGACTCTCAAAAGCAATTATACATCTTATTATATCATCAGAATAAAATAAATATAAATCCCGGGATTACTCTGAAGGCATAAACAACTGCTGACAGCCTGTGAATTGTATTAGGAAGACTTTGATAAACTTCCAGTTTTCTGCACCTCCTTCAACCCCGTGACAATAGCTGCTGAGACTCAACACATATCAGGGGCATGTGCGGTAAGTGTCTTGGTGGCAGCGGAGGGGAAGGGAGGTCGGGAAATTTTTAAAATAATACAAATAAATCCGAAGCATCAGAAGTAATGAGTGGGTGGACGGTGACTTTATGAGGGGAAAAGCCAGAAGAAGTGAACTTCAAGCCCAGGGAACATCGCTTCTCCCTTCTAACCTCTCTCTGTAAAAGTGGCTGCAGGGATCCCTATCACTTTGCTCTTCACACTTCCCCTCCAGCCCTCAGCAAACAGGAGGCAACTCTGAATGGGTTATTATTTATTCAAGAAACCTTCACTGAACAGCCATGGGCTGAAGGGAATAAATGGGGTTATGATCTTGTGCAATGTACAGACCAGTGCAGGAGCCAGTGAGACAAAGAACTGAAGTTCAGTGAGGTCATCGCTATAGTACAGGCATGAAAAAATTGAATGTGTACCCAGGGAGGTAGAGGAAGCCCTCACTTCTGTTGTACTGACGTACAGAATGGGCATTGTCAAGGGCATTGAGTTACGTGCTCCACCCCCACCCCCCAAATTCATTTGTTGAATTTCTAACTCTCTGGACCTCAGAAAGTGACCAATTTGGAAACAGGGCCATTGCAGGTATAATTAGTTAAGATGCGGTTATTAGGGTGGGTCTCATCCAACGTGACTGATGTTCTTATAGAAAGGGGAAATTTGGACACAGAGACATGTGCGTGGGGAGGATGCCGTGTGAAGATGAAGCAGAGATAGGGGTGACGTTTCCAAAAAAGCCAAAGATGGCCGGCAACCCACTGAAACTCTGGGAAAGGCAGGGGTCAGATTCTTCTCTAACCCTTGGAAGGAACAGCCCTGCCTCCAGAACCGTGAGAGAATACGTTTCTGTTGTTTAAACCACCCGATTTGCGGTGTTTTGTTACGGCAGCCCTACTAAACTAACATAATTACAGTATTTTATAGGTTCCAAAGATGAAAAGAAGGGAAGGACATCTAGGCTGAGGAGCTGGAATAGGGACTCAGTTGCCTGAAGGAAATGAACTTTTGGAACTGAGACAAGATGCCTGGCGGCTGGAGTGAATGCCAGACAGAGAGCGGTAGGAAGTGTGGCGGTAGAGGAGGCGCAGGTGGGGGTGGGTTGTTGTGAGGGGATGCTTTCTGAGGTTGCAACATTTTATTATAAAAGCTGGTGAAAAGGGAGGGATCAGTCCAGGCACTGGAATAGCTAGAGGGCTGTGACGGGCCTGCAGTGTGCCTGGTATTCACATGGGTATTCAAAAAACAAATAGATCAGAACTGGCTACGTTGGTGCAAATAAGACTTAGGTTCCTTGGTGTATCCAGCATGGGTCTCTGCTAGGTAGCCTCCTGCATGAATGTTGCAGTTGCTTCTTAATCCCCAGAAGAACGGTGAGCCCAAAACGCAAGATGCTACAATTATTCCTGGAATAGAAAGGCTGCCGTGAGCAGAAAAACGGTCTGGGGCCCTTTTGCTCTGTCTCCCTCATGCTCCTCTGCCTGTCGACCTTTTACCCACTCACCATGTGGAGTTGGGAACCAAGGGTTGCCAAAGTTCACCCTGAACTCAGTTCCGTATTTTGGCATTTGGAGAAAAGTGTAGGATGTGTTGAGAAGCTAGCAATGGTAACTAGAGGGTGGCTGGTGACCCGCAGCTGGGACCTGGACCTTGAACTTGACTTGCCCCCATTTTGAGCTGCTCTTTCATAAACATGCTTAATTTCTCCACAAATCACATTGTGGTGGGAGCCAGAGGGGGGCAGCCTTGTAGCAAAATGCCGGGAGGCTGCATTAACATCTTTCCCTGGCAACGTAGAAGGAACTAATTTACAGACTACCTCCTATTAGTTTGGGGGAAAAATATAGCTAACAATAAGGAAGAGAATGCTATCTATTTCTTTAGCTTAAACATGCCTGCTTCAGTGGGGAACGGTTGATCTCTAAGCTCGCTGTTTTCAGGCTATAAAAGCTGTTTATTTCACTCTATAAAAGAACATTTGAACTTATATAGCTATCTAAGTTTAAATGTTTGGGAGGGGGCGGTGAAACGCAAGGGGAATTAGCAAAGCTAAGCTGAAACCTGATCTGTAAGGGCTGCAGTGTTTGCATAGAAACTTCCTTCATTGGGAATCCCTTCTCCCTGCCCCCAGCACACCCTCAGCAGCCCCTGTGCACAGGAAATGCATCCAGCTAAGTACTATTCCAACATTAGCAGTCAATTTCAGCAACGCTCTGGGAGTCAATCATTCCTCCTGCGTTGGTGTGAGCCGCATCCACTGGGGACCCCTTGGCTCTTAAAAAGCTGCAGCTGCCCAAAGGAGGTGACAGACGTTGACAAATCTGTGTTGTTTTTCTCCTAAAAACCGTGAGTTTGTGTGAGTGCTCTAAGTCGAAATGTGCTTCCCTTGTGTGCAGCGTGCTGCTTTTCTGCTGGCTCTGGGAATAAGAGGCCCCAGGTTCTGACAGATGAGCTAAGTATCCACGCTGTCTTCTCCTGTTGAATGCTCAGAGCCCACTGGTCAGCCACCAGGACTCTGGCCGGGACATCTCATTGGAGGGGGCAAAGCTTTCCAGATCTGAGACCAAGAATCGGGGGCATGTACAGTTGACCCTTGAGCAATGGGGGCCTTAGGAACGTGAACTGCCTGCAAAGACGCACGTGTAATTTATACTGGCTCTCCACATACACGGATTCCTAACACCGGTTGCCCTTTGAGCAACGTGGTTGGAACTGCATGGGTAAATGAAAAAATTCCTTGTATAAGTGGACCCAAGCAGTTCAAACCTGTGTTGTTCAAGGGTCAATTGTAGTTTATTTGGGAGGTGCAGAAAACACCTGTAGTGGGGTGGAGAAGTGAGAAAAAGGGACAGCAGCCAAAAAAAAAAAAAAGGTGTGCCAGCAAGCCACACTGTGGGCACCTGGAGCTCAGTTCTACTGAGGAAACTCTAGCAGATGCTGAATGACATAGAGTATCCCATGTGGTGGGGGAGGACTGCCCCCAGGGGTGTTATTTCTAGCCTTTCCTGTCTGCCTGCAGGAGGGCACTGCTGCCTTCCTCTGCTCCGGAGAAAAGCTATAAGCAAAGATTTCTAGACACAGATGCATATTCCAAGCAAATCGAAGCACTGTGGCCCCAGAACTATGGGCAGGCACTGATACTGTCTGCTGCAGGAGCAAAAGATGGAACAGAGAAAGAAAACTCAAACACCCCTGTTCCCCGATTCTTAATTGACACACGCCCTCCTCCAGTAGGTTCATCGTTATCATCATGAACTTTAGGTACACTGGTTAATATATGCCTCCCCTGTGAAACCGTGATCGCCAGAGGGCAGAGGAATTCATTTTTTCAGTATGTTCTTTTATCGTAGCAACATCGTAACTTCTAAATGAGTCAATTAATGAATGAATCACGCCAGTTTCTTTCATATATGTCAGCACTCTGTATTTCCCCTTCTCTTTATGAGGTATATATTATTATCTCCAACTTGTGGACAAGGAAACAACAAGAAATTTTCTCCAATATTGCATTGCTAAGAAATTCAAATCCAGGTCTAATTTCTAAGCTTACTCTTTTCCAGTACAATCTTCCGATAAAAGGGAAATATGGATACATAAAGACCTGTTGCACAGGTAAGTCTTTTAGAGATAAAAATTTTATATATATGTACCAACAAGTTGTATTACAAAAACCAGATACTGCCTAATCCTAGTTCTCATCTTTTTATACTCTCTTATCCTCTCTCCGATTTACTCTTAGTTCAGGGTATGTCAGACTCAAGCCTGTTTTAACTGATGTCTTAGCATGAAAAAGGATGTGTTTTTTTTTTTTTTTTAGGGGTGTCCAACCTGCGACCCGTGGACTGCGTGCAGCCCAGGATGACTATGAATGCAGCCCAACACAAAATCATAAATTGACTTAAAACATGAGTTTTTGTGTGTGTGTGATTACATGTTGCAATGCATTTAATGTGTGGCCCAACACAACTTTTCCTTGTGTGGCCCAGAGATGCCAAAAGGTTGGACACTCCTGCGTCTTTTTTTTTTTTTTTTAAAGATTTTATTTATTTATTTTTAGAGAGAGGAGAAGGGAGGGAGACAGAGAGGGAGAAAAACAGCAATGTGTGGTTGCCTCTCACATGGCCCTCACAGGGGACCTGGCCCGCAACCCAGGCATGTGCCCTGACCGGGAATCGAACCGGGACCGTCTGGTTCCCAGCCCGCGCTCAATCCACTGAGCTACACCAGCCAGGGCATCCTGCGTCTTTTTTTAAAAAATCTTTATAAAGAAAGTAAAGAGAAAGTAAAAAGAAAGCCAGCGTTTCAGAAACTAGTGTCTGTGTTTCCCTTAAATGATTCTGTTCAACAAAGAGGTAAGGGCATTTAAAGATTTGCAGCATCATTATTTTTTCTTCTTCATTGTTCAGAGTCTCGTCAAGATTCAGTGGGGAGGGGAGACTTCAGCGCTGTGCTGGTGAATGCTCAACAACTGGCTCCCTTGGAAAAAATAAACAAACCAGCAAACCTTGATCTGTATGTAGCACATGCAGAATCCCGTGGTGTATACGCTCCCTCCATGGCCAGTTTCACACTAGCAACGTGAAGTCCCTGGTGTGGAGGCTGCGAGTAAATGGATGGCAGCTCACACTTATACAGTGTTTCCACTGCATGAATACAATAGACGTGAATAACCTCACGCGCATTGACAGTAGTAAAATGTAGTAAAGAATTGGAAAGCGGTGCATTTTGAGTATTTATTCCCTTTGTTTTTTATGCAACTTATTTCACTGTGAGTTTGTGAGTGTATTTTTAATAGTGGCTGTGTCTGACACCTGGCGCGCGAAATTCTGGAAGTCGAACAACCCGCCCCGATGGCCTCGTGCAGGCTGCCTCTAGCATGCCGCCTCGGAGATTCCCCCCTGACTACATCCTTCCTTTGTGGATTGCACACAGACCTCTGTCCTAAGCCCAAACCGGGAAGGTCTTCAGAGACACTCGTTGGCGACACTCGGTTCAGGATTTGGGCTGGAGAGCCTGGAGCATGGGCCAAGGATGCTGACGTCATAGGAGTCCGAGACCCTTTCTGTGCTTTGTTCTGTTTGCCCCTGTCCTGACCCCTGGTCCACTGCCTGCCCTTTGGGGTCTTGTGTGCCCCGAGGCTGACACCTGAGGACTGCACTGTTCAGACTCCTTTGACCTCTTGGTTGAACTCAGCCAAAAAAGAGGCTCATAGCAAGAAATGCGAAGGCAGGAGAAGAGAGGCGATTGGGGGTAGGGAGTATATATGGACACCTAGTCGCTTTGCCTCGCTGCGGTTCTGACGTTAGCCTCACGTGACCCCTCTCAGGCAGCCGTCTCCCGCCGTTCCCACCGGACTGGCACTGGTGCCCTCCTCGCAGCTTCCTTTGTGGCTGGAAGCCTCACCAGCCCTCAGTCCACACCTCTGTGAACAGTGCTTCCGTTCATTTATCTCCCGCTCACCCTTTTTGAGTGTGCCTTATATATATATAACTAGCACCCTATATTACACACCAAGTGCATCTATCTAGTGCCATGTTAGTGTGCATTAGTCTATAGGAAACCTGGTAGTCTAATTCTTTGTATGGGGGAAGCACTTTTCTGTGTGATGTTTTCATTATGCTCACCTCATCAGGACATCCAGGAGGTCCTGAATGTTACTATCTCTGCTCAGCTTCAGTGTCAGAGACAGTCTGTCCTGTGGGACCTGTAATGAAACCAGGCATCTGCTAAATCCCTTTTCTGGTCCCTGTCCTGTTCTTCTGCCACTGCAACTCTCTCTGAAGTCTGGGTCCTTGACTTGCTCTTATGCATACCTTTCTCGGGCTTCACATCATTCCTAGCCTGATATCCCAACCCTGTGCACAAATACACTTGCTGGAACTTCCTGGAGTCAATTATAGACCTTTAGACTAACAGGGATTGAGTGCGTACCACGCACCAGGCACTGTGCTAAGCAGTTCACACAGGATCTCTTGTACCATTATCCAGCCCAACGGTATCGGCACCATCATTCAATCTATCACCTGCTGCCCGTGCACTCAGGCAGCACTGTGTCTGCGCTCAGGCACAGTCCCTACCCTTCTCTCTAGCTGCTTCGTATTACAAGAACTCCACGGCCAGTCTCCCTGGACTGCCAGCTGCTGTCTAGGCACCTTTGAGGGAAGGGCTTGGCAGGGGATAGCACAGGAAAAAGCCCAGGCAGTGTCTCCCTCGCACCACCTGAGGTGGCATCCTGGGCAGCAGTTTTGTTTCGGCTCTGGCTCTGGCTTCTGGACAGCCTTGTCCCTTAATAATCCCAGCAGGCCTGCCACTGTTCCTGTTTCCCCAGGGCTCCAGAGCTCCTGCAAAACCGTGGCCTTCTTTGCCCCTCCAGCCCTCGGTGAGACAGTGGCTTTCTCCCCTTGCCAATCTCTGGATTGTCTCATCTTTGCTTTGCTGTTTTAGCGCTTCTCATACCTGGAAACTAATTCCCTACATTAACTTCTCTCTGTTGAAATTCCTGGCATGTGATTTACTTCCCGGTTTCGCCCTCGTCACCCTCGTCCTTTGCATTCATTCATACTTCTATGGCTCAGTGTGTGTGCGTTTAATTTATTGACAGCGTCCTCTCCTATAACTATTCATTCCCATTATAGCAATAACTAGCGATTACTAACAATAACTAGCGGTAACTAGTTATGGTAACAACCATTTGTTCCCTTTTCCTTGCTTACTGTCTGCCTTCCCCGATAGCCTGTAAGCTTTGTGAAGGCGGGTAGCTTACATATTTTATACCTTGCTGTACACTCATATTCGATCAATGAATGAAAAAAATAATGAATCTTCATTTTACATAGAAAGGCACTAAGCTTAGAGAGATGGGTTGATTTTTCAGACCACTTGATTTCGGGCGACCAACCAGCCCAGGGCACCTCCTTCTTCGTGCCAACTGCTTTTCTCTGTGGACTTCAGACTTGTGACCCAGGTTCCTCGTGGCAGCAGCCACCTTATTTCATCTTGGACGCCCCCTCCCACTCACATCATCCCAGTTTCCCTACCATGATTTGGGCCTGTTTTCCCCACAGCCTGCTGTTGTAGGAACCTTTACACACTGGCTTTTGATTCTTTCTTCCACAGCATCCCGAGCCCTGTGCCCCAGTCTTGCTCCCATTGCGTGGGTGGTGCAGTTTCATTCCAGCCTTGATCTCTGTCCCCTTGAAACTGAATTTCGAGATTCTCTGACGGTGTAGAGTCTCTGGTAGAACTGAGGTATTCAGACACAGTCCTCCAACACGTGATTTCCCACAATGGCTAATCATCAAAATCTACCCCGAAAGATTTTTAAAAACAGACTCCCAGGTCTAATCACTTATTAGGTGAGACCTGGGAAATCTGCAGCTTTAAGAGTGTCCCCTGTGTTC
>PVJI01017973.1:0-34820 GCA_004026765.1 Micronycteris hirsuta
AGGACAACAAAATAATTTTGTCCTACTTCAGCACCCTGGTTAATATTCAGTGAAACAATCTTTCAAAATTGCCTTCTATCCAAACCTGAAATGAGCCATGTCTTCACTATTCCTAAAAGGCTAAGTGACTTTAGAAAAGTGGGTGTTCCCCTTAGTAAATGCAAGGGCAGTGCTTGGGAGACCTGTAAGGTCCCACTCAGCTTTAACACAGTCTCTGCTGTGCTATGCATTCATTGATCTAGAACCATACAGAGCAAGTCCAGTGACATGTCGTTTTGCCTGAGAATTTTAATCAAGGCTAAAATTTTCAAATTAGGAAAAAATTAACCTTTATTATCTCTTGCTAATGTGAAACAGAATTAGGTTCCTAGGTATTCAGAGAAAGCTGCGTAGCTACCCTATATAATTCAATTGCTAAACATTTAGTAAGCACCTCATGTTGGTCACCTTGCTTGGTACTGGACAAAAAACAGATAAGACAGGTGTCAACAATAGAAACACAGATTATTGTAGGTAGTATCCCTCTCCTGGAGAAATTTGGAGACAGATAATGCTGAAACCTATTTGTATTATAATACAAAGTGATATTGGTTCTAATATAAAAATGAAAAAGATTAGTATGGCTCTTTCAGAAGGGGAAGATTTTCTCTGGTGACTGACAATGAATATGGCATTCAGACTTCTAGAAAGCTGAGTAAGAGTTCATTAAGTGGAAAAATAAGGAAAGGCTTTTCAGGTGGAAGGGACAATGTAAGACATGAAAGCATGCTGTGTTTTGGAAATAGTATAAATTTTCAGTAAAGTGGAAGAAGATGATTTGAATAATACTAGTAGCCAATGAGATACATTGACCATATACTATATAACAAAAAATGTGTCTAGGCCTGGCTGGTATAGCTCAGTGGATTGAGCACAGGCCTGCGAACCAAAGGGTTGTGGAGCACACACCTGGGTTGCGGGCCAGGTCCCCAGTAGGGGACGCTCAAGAGGCAACCACACATTGATGTTTCTCTCCCTCTCTCCTTCTCTTCCCATCTCTCTAAAAATAAATGAAATCTTTTTAAAAATGTGTCTAACACTTTACATAGATTATGTCAATACCTATAGAGGAGTGATATCAGAAAGATGTTAGAATAAGAAGTCCCAGCCTTTGTTACCCCACATAAACACCAATTTAACAATGATATGTGCACCAAAATACCTTTATGAGAATTCCACAATCCAGTTAAGAATTTTCAGTACCCCACATGTGCACAAAGCCAAGAACACTTGCATTGAGACAAGTAAGAATAGCAATTTCACTTGATCTGCACCAGACCGTACCTCAAGCTGACATAGGTTAGTACAGAGAGCGAATGCACTACCTCATAACTTCTCTCTCAGCGAAATAAGAAATATTGGTATATCCAATGTTCCAGCTTTTTGCTGAAGGAACTGGTTTCTGTCTTGTTGCATCTGGAGTGCTGATTGAACAGACATAGTTTTGAGACAAACAAGGTAGCAGGGAAGCATGTACTAAAGAAAAGAACATAACAAATCTCTAGAAGTTATCCCTAAAAATTGAGATATATTAATTACCTGGAAAAGAATTCAAAATAACAACCATAAAATTGTTCTACTAGCTCAAGAAAACAATGTGTGAACAGGATAAAAAGGTCAACAAAGAGATACAAAATATAAAAAAAAAAACAAATTATGGAGCTGAAGAATAATTGAATTGAAAAGTTCACTATTGGGATTTAATAGAAGATTTGATCTAGTATCATAAAGAATCAGCAAACCCAATGACAGGTCATTTGAAAGTATCTAATCAGAAGAACAAAAAGTAAAAAAAGAAATGAAGAGAATGAAGAGAACCTAAGGGACTAATAGGACACTAAAAACAGACTAATATACGAATTGTGGGAATTTCAGAAGGGTAAGGGAATAAAGGAGCAGACACCTCCTTTAAAGAAATAATGACTGAAAATGTACCAAATCAGGGGAAAAAGTAGATATCTAAGATTTAAGAAACCTAACAGACTTTACCTAGGAGGAACTAAAAAAAATCTACACTAAGGCACATTATAATCAAATTGCCAAAAGTTGGAGACAGAGAATTTTGAAAGAAGCAAGAGAAAAACAACTGGTTGTGTACATGGGAACTAATATATGACTGTAAGCAATTTCTCAACATAAATCTTGAAAGACAAAGCAGGATGGAATGTGTTCAAAGTACTGAGAGAAAAAAAAAGAATACTGTCAACCAAAAATGCAGAATTTCCCGGGGTGGGGGGGACGAATGGAGCTCATTACCACTCTACTTACGTTATAAGAAATGCTAACTGGTGTTCTTAAAGTTGAAATGTAAGAATGCTAAACAGGAACACAAAAGTATATGAAAGTATAAAGTTTTCTGGTAAAGGTAAATATATGGACAAACACAGAGTATCATAATTCTTTCATAGTGATACATAATTACTTTTACTTCTGGCTTAGAAGTTCAAAAGTAAAAGTATAAAAGACAACTATAACTATAAAAAGTTAATGGATACATAATATAAAATGTGTAATTTGTAATACACTAATATAAAGTTCATGTAGGGTGGGAAAAGCAAAAATGTAGATAATTTATTTGCAATTAAAGGTAAGTTGTTATCAGCTAAAAAAGATTGTTATAACTGTAAGATTTTTTTTTTATGTAAACCCCTTGGTAACCACAAAGAAAATACCTATAGAAGATACACAAAAGAAAGTGGAAAAGGCATCAAAGCATGTCACTACCAAAAAAGAGAAGTCAATGATTATCAGAAAAGAAGACAGCAAGAGTGTAAGAGGAACAAAATATTGACAAGACAAGGAACAATTTTAAAAATGGCAAAAGTAAGATGTTTCTTTTCAATAATTATTTTATATAAATATATTAAACTCTGATCAAAAAGGACAGAGTGGCTGAATGGATAAGAAAGAAAATCCAACTATATGCTGTCTATGAGAGATTCATTTTATTTCTTTAAAGATGTAGAACATTTAATGTCATGAGAAGTATTCATGATATAGTATTAAATGAAAGAAATAGCCCTTTTAATGTGTATGTATGTATATAGAAACTTTTTTAATTGAACAATCAGAAATTGAGGAAGTTTGATCAGAAACTGACTTATTTTTACCAACTATGGGCTTCAAACATGCTCTGTTGAATCTCCCCTCTCTGCACTTTGTGATATCTTGGAAAAAAGCAGTTTAGCTTTTCTGTTATTTTCTGATCATGTTCCACATCATTACACTTCATTTGCAGACACTAAATGGTCCAGTCCATTCTAAATGAAAATCTTAAGCTCACACTCAATTCAGAGTCCCTGTTGCCTTCACAATACCCACCCCATCACTGGGACCTGCAGCAGAGACGGGGAGTGTGGGCTGTTTTATTTCCTTTTTCTTATTTTTATTGAGTGTATTGGGGTGACATTGGTTAACAAAATTATACAAGTTTCAGGTGCAAAGTTCTACAACACATCATCTGTACATGTACTGTACATTCACCACCCCAAGTCAAGTCTTCTTCCATCACCATTTATCCCCCATACCCTCCTCCACCTCCCCACATCTCCCTCCTCCCAGCAACCACCACACTGTTGTCTGTGTCCATGAGTTTTTTTCTTTATTATTTTTAATTCAGTCCTTTTCGTCCCACAATCCCCTCACCCCAACAGCTCTCTATGAGTCTGTCTCTGTTTTGCTTGTTAGTTCATTTTGTTCATTAGATTCCACATATGAGTGAAATCATGTGGTCCTTGTCTTTCTCTGACTGGCTTATTTCACTAAGCATAATGCTCTCCAGATCCATCCATTCTGTCACAAAGAGTAAGATCTACTTCTCTTTTATGGCCAAATAGTACTCCATTATGTAAATGTGCCACAGCTTTTTTATCTACTCATCTACTGATAGACACTTGGGCTGCATATGAGAGTTTCACTGTTGATTTAAGGACACAACACTGAAAATGATAGGATGGAAAGACATTTTTTTCTTGTAAATGATAACCAAAAGAGAGCAGGAGTAACTATACTTATAATCAACAAAGTAGATTTTAAGTGGGGGAAAAAAAACAGTCAAAAGAGACAAAGAACATCATATCATGAGAAAAGGGTCAACTCACCAGGAAGATATAATTATAAACACATAAGTACCCAACATCGAGCACCCAAATATATGAAGCAACACTGATAGACCTGAAGGGAGAAATAGACAGCAACACAATAAGAGAAGGGGATTTCAATATCCCATTTTAAATAATGGATTAAAACATCCAGACAAGAGATCAATAGGGAAACAGATGAGTTGAACATTATAGATCAAATGACCTAACAGTCATATACAGAACATTTTACTCAATGAAAGCAGAATACACAGTTTCATGTGCACAAGGAACATCCTCCAGGATAGATCACATGTTAGATCATAAAACAAGTCTTAACAAATTTGAGAAGCCTGAACTAAAGAGCAAAAAACAAACAAATGAAAAACCCAAATAATTCCATTAAAAATGGATATATCTCCAAAGAAGACATACAAATGGACAAGAGATATATGAAAAGATATTCAACATCATTAATTGGCAGGGAAATACAAATTAAAACTACAATGAGGTATCACCTCATATCTGTTAGGCTGCCTACTATAAGAAAACAAAATAGAAAATAGCAAGTGTTAGAATATGGAGAAATGAGAAGCTTTATGCACTGTTGATAGTAATGTAAAATGCTATAGTCAGTATGAAAACAGTATGGATGTTTCTTAGAAAGTTAAAAATACAACTACCAAATGATCCTGCAATCCCATTTCTGGGTATTTATCCAAAAGAATTGAAATCAAGGTACAAAAATCTAACAGATATTTGTACTTCCATGTTCTTTGCAGCAACATTCATAATAGACAAGGAGTATATACAACCTAAATGTCTGTCAATGGATAAATGGATAAAGAAAAGGTGATATATGTATACGTACAATGGAACATTATTCAGCCATAAAGAGGAGATCCTGTCATACGCTGTGACATGGTTGAACCTCGAGGACATTATGTTAGTGAAATAAGTCACTCACAGAGTGATGAATACTACATGACTCTACTTACATAAGGTATCTAAAATACTCAAACCTATAGAAACAACAAGCAGAAAAATTTTTGCCAGGGCTAGGGGAATGGACAAATGCGGGTTTGCTATTCAGTGAATACAGGTTTCAGTCCTGCAAGACGGAAGTGTTCTCAGGATCTGCTGCATAACAGTGTGCTGTAGTAAACAATACTCTGCACTTAAAAACTTAAGAGGGTAGATCTCATATTATTTTTTTACCACTATAATTTTTTTAAAAAGACTTACCATGACCTTACAAGTAAATATTACTATCTCTAATCTTGCAGATGAAAATTCTGAGGCTTAGGCCAAATTTTTCAAGATATTACAACTAGCAAGTGATAAGTTGTGATATGAACACAGTTAGTCTCCAGCATGCTTTAAATCACTATGCTACTCTCTTCTCTTTCCCTAAAAGGAATTTAAAGAAGTATGTTACAAAACATCTCATACACATTATCAGAGAGTTTACCTTTTTCAGGAATCATTGATGCTTTAATTTTCAAGTTAAACAAACTTAACCAAGATCAGATAGATTAGTTAGATAGATAGATAGATGATAGATAGATAGATATAGGTTCCAATATACATTGAGGTACAGTACATTGTACATAAGTGTGTGTATATACATATATATATGTGTGTGTGTATACGTGTGTGTGTGTAAAAATTATTATAGTACACTTAAATTTTTTTAAATTCCAGATTTGACCACTCCAGAGAACCGACCAACTTCAATCTGTATCAGAGCCTACCTCTTGCAATCTGGGGTTTCTGTAGATATTGAGCAATCAGAAAATAAAACCTGGTTTTTACAGCATTTTCAGAATCAGGGAGGAAAGAAGTAAACAAAAAAGATGCTAATTATTCACATCTCAGACACCAATTCACACTCATTCAAAGAGCATCACGTGTTGATATATACATACACACACACACACAACAGCTCTCTGGAATTCACACACACACGCACTTCACATGCATACTCAACCTCTAGAATTGAAGTGGAAAACAAAGTGTTTGCCAGCAGAACTTTGGCCTATTGTGAGACAGTGGTATCCTTCTTTCTCAGCTGGTCATGCTACTTTTTTAAAAAAGATTTTATTTATTTATTTTTAGAGAGAGGGGAAGGGAGGGAGAAAGAGAGGGAGAGAAACATCGATGTGCAAGAGATACATTAATCAGTTGCCTCTCATATGCCCCCATCTGGGGCCTGGCCCATAACCCAGGTATGTGCCCTGACAGGGAATCAAACCAACGATCTTTCATTTTGCAGGCCAGCACTCAATCCACTGAGCCACACCAGCCAGGGCTCAAGCTACTTTAATTACATGTATTTTTCAGTCTAATAAAAACAAGAAAAGTCACCTGCAACTTTTCCCTCGGGGCTAAACAAACTCAGGTGTATAGAAACAGGACTCTGAATGGATCATGTTGGCATTTAATTTCTAGATTCAGGAAACTAAATATAGAATGTCCTATTGACAACCTATCATCCAGCAGGACAGTGGGATCTGGAGTGAGGTTGGGTGAAGGGAGCAGAATTTCCCAAGTGCTGTGTGGTCTGTCTGTCCTACAGCAAGTAGGAAAGCATGTACTCTTCTAAAGCAAGTAATTTCACTTCTCTTCACCTGTGTTGGCAGACAGTGTAGATTGTGTTAAGATTATAAAATTAAATAAGATAATGCATGTAAGAAGGTTAGCACAATGGTTGGCATGTAGAAAACACTAAATAATTGGTAGCTATTATCTAATCTGGACAAATTTAACTCATTCTAAACTCCTTTCAACACAGTTAAGAGTACCTCCATCACTTTGAGCTGTAAGTACCATGAAAATAGAGACAAAATGCTGTCTTTTCAGATCTCATCCCTAATCTAAAAATGAAGCCAGCTGGGGATTTACTCAGCAAAGCAGCCACTGAAAGCAGCAGTTCATCACCACCCAGCCAAAGCCACAATCAGTGCCAGAATAATTGAGCTGACTTTGGTGTCATTGCTGTGTCTTTCATCACAGCTGTGCCAGCAGGAGACTGACGTAGGTAGAGGTTTGACCAGAGACAGACAGGAAGCCTCCCCCAGCCACATAAACCTTAGCAGGCTATCTTAACAGGTTATCGTGATCTCAGAAAATGTTGTTTAAATGATTGAATCTGGATTTGTTTTACTGAAGGAACACATAATGCCACACCAGATAACATCATTCATTTCTCAGTTTAGGGAAAAATCTTTGAGCCTTTGATTTCACTTGGTGATTTTTCTACTATGGACAGGGAGAATAATCCCTAACCTTTGCATTACTTGGAATTATATGATCTTATCCTAGACCTGTGCTGGTAATCTTTCTACATAAGAATCCATCAATAAACTTGGGGTTTTAATGGCAGTTGAAGAATAAAACCTCTTCTTTGCCCCCTGTGAAGAGTCAATGACCACTGCCCTCAGCCATCAGAGAACTGGAAAGGTCAGCAGACAGCAATGCGCAGTTGACTCTGAACTGCCCACAGCCGCAGCATTGGTCGTGGATGTAGCTTTTACGGAACAGTGCTCGAATTTTGAAGGCTGCCTCAATTTGGAGCCAAAGGTGCTCCTAGAAAATAATAATGTATAATTAAAACCTCTCTGATGAACAGAGATAGTTTTTACATTCAGGGAAGTTGCTGAGGCAGCAGATTTTCAGTCATTAGTATATCTGCAAGGTTAATGTACTGTACTTAATAAAGTAAATAAAGTGTTTTATAACTTTTTAGGCAAAGGGTAAAAATGAGAAAAGAAAATTCCATTCTATTTGGAATATTCATTAGACAGCAAATGAATCTTTCTTCCTACTGGGGATACTCTTCTTACCCAAAACAAACTTTCAGATCTCTCGTAGTAATAAACTTGAAAAGGTATTTAATAACTTTATAGAGAATTTGACAGAATAAAGAGGGATGGAATAAATGGATGAGAGAATGTGAAAAAATATATAATTATCTTTGTGGATGGTGCAAAACAAAGAGAGACATGGATCATGCAGTTTTTGAGGAAAATGTAAAGGGAAATATGTTTTAGTAGTATCAGGGAGGAAGAGGGGGTAGTAATAACAATACTTTGGGAGCTACCCCTAGAAGAGTGACACAGAAAAAAATCAATGAGAGACTACTTCTTTTGCTAAAGAGGTTCTATGATACCTGGATTGAAGCATTTTCTTTCAAAAGGCAGCAACGATATATGAGCCAAGAGAAGTGATAAATAACCAGCAAAAGTGGTGAAACAAAAGGGTTGGTTGCAAGTTAGAAGTACGGCAGCAAGTGTCCAGGGATTGCCCATGGCTATTGAGCATTTTTTAATGTCCTAGTTCAACACTCAGCTTAATATTTTATTTTCCTTTAAGTTTCCCAACCTAGAAAATATCTGAAACCACACACAGTAAGTTACCGTGTGCCTTGGGATGCAATCATTTTCTTCTTCCCAGCTGCAAGCCTGAGGCAAGTTTCAGGAAATCATTAGCAGAGGCCCTTGTTCCACTACTTGGTATTTTGCAGAACTATGGGTCTCTAGCTTAGAGTTTTTAATAGTATATATGCTGGGAATCTCATTCATAGAAAAGTGAAGCTACCCTATATAGGGAGAATATTACCACTTCTTTTCTATCCAACTTTTTTTCTATTCTTATTCTCTCATGTTTCCAAAAATGTAAAGGCATACATGTAATGTGAATAGTGCTTTGATGACAGACAGACAGACTTAGATGTAGTTTCTAACCTTGGGCAAATGACTTATAATCTCAGAGCTTAGTTTTCCCATCTGCAATATGAGAATCATATCTATTTTATTATATTGTTGTCACGAGAAATAAAGGAAATTATGCTCATTCATTTTCCTACCCTAGAAATATTTTTAAGTTCCTACTATCAACTGAAATGTCTGGATAGTTGGATTTTGAGTTAATTAATTAATTAAATTAGTGTGATAGAATGAAAATTGCTAAGAGAATAGATCTTAAACATTCTCACCATAATAATAACAACAACAAAATGGTAATTATGTGAGGTGGAGGATGTCTTAACTAGCCTTATTGTGGTGAGTGTTTCACAGTGTATGCATGTATCAAATCATCAAAATGTGCACCTAAAATTACAGTGTTATGTCAATTATAATTATATGTCAACTATAATTCCATAAAGCTGGAGGGGGACAGAACACATGGAAAAAATAATTAGTGTAAGAGAAGGTAAAGGAGAATATCACTAAACATTACAGAGAGTTCCCTTAGTTTGCTACATCTCATACACCAATATTATGATGGAATGCCCTTTATGCACTTGACCTGAGCTGTACAGAACAATTAAGATGTTAGATGATGGGGATTTTCACTTGAAGGGAAGAGATGATACTTGCCAGACGTGTTAGAGAACAGCAGTCACCAACCACCAACCGCACCAGGAACCAGTTTTTTCAGGGGCAGGAGGCGGAGCTCAGGCTGGGGCAGGGTAGGGGGACAGGAGAAGGTCTTAACAGGCCACCGACCTCTGCGGCCCGGGTGTCAGGGACCCCTGTTGTAGAAAGTTAAATTTTTCCTTGCGTTATTTTATATTTCAGGTGTTTTGACTTTTATATTTCATTGTGTAAATATCTGTTTACTTGTTTCTTGGATACTGGGCTCCATTCTAAATCCTTCAGAGTTCATACTCCAGTTGATTAAGCAGTGGACTTTAAAAAGGAGAGGCAAGTGGGAGGCATCCCCCCAAGCACTCTCTGTGGCCTGCTGTATCTACTTGCTTATTTTTTTGTTGAATGATTGGTGTTGGGCCTTAATATTTAATATTCAACAATTTGGATGTGTTTCATTTATCTATAAGGTAAAAAGGAAAAACCTCTTTCATGCTCTGTCAAATGAGAATGACTGAAAACAGAGTAGTCTTTCCAAGGCATTTCTTGTATGTTGACCACCCTCCCTTCCAGGCTAGAGTTGGCATAATATTCTAGGGGACGTATCTAGTAAAAGGTATTATCATCCCAGATTACCCAGACCAACACTTAAAGGCTGAAATGAATCCAGGCACATATATACACTGACAGAGAAGAAAAGGATAGAGGAAACCAAGACTACCCAGCTCAGATCAAGAGCATCAAGGGCATTCAATCATAATATCGGTATATGAAACTGAGGAAAATCTCTGTAGTGTTTAGTGGTAGTCTCCTTTACCTTCTCTTACATGAATTAGCTGGGTGATCTAAGTCATATTGTTTCACCTCTCTAAAATTCTTTTTCCTCATTTATAAAATAAGGGAGTAGTTGACCTAGTTGATCTTAAAGGTCTTTTACAGCAGTGAAATTCTGTAGTCAGCAAAACCTCTTACAACAAGGCAAGCAGACACTGGAGAAACCTCATCTCATTTTTCCACCTCTAAATTTATCACTTCAGTCATCAACAAGACATTGCCCCATACAAGGGAGCTGAGTTAGCCATATTTAATAGCATGGGAGTTGTCTTAGCCAAGTTAGGAATGTCAAACTTTCGCTCAGGTGTTTGGTCACAGCTGAAGAAAACCAAAGAGAATGAATGGTGCAGCAAATCCTGTTGTCCCAATTTCAGCTTAATTTACATAACAGCAAGGAAAGAGTATGAGGACATTTCTTTTCAGAAAGTTTCTATATCACAGGAAGCCACCAGCCTTCTGGTTTTCTGGTAAATAAAAGAAATAAAATGCCCCCACTTTCTGCATCCCTCCCCTGTCCCACCCCTTTCAAAGCGATGGTTCTCTCACCTCCTTTGGAGTCCAACTCAGGATACAGGCCTTCCAAGTATAAAAATGTACTTCCCAGCTCCAACTTCCCAGCAGTGCAGAAGAATCCTAAGAGGTTAGGAAGAATGAAGAAACCTGTAAACCCCGTGTGCCTGAGAGTACTTAGCGTCCCACTCTTCCTGACATAGTGGGTCAGGGTTTTTTTGTGATACGCTGCTAAAAAGGACAGACTCGGGGGTAGCAGTGAGCAGGTCTGCCTATAAGAGAGATACTTATCTCTGGGGTTTTTCTAACTCTTAGAGGTAATAGAAATATAATAAGGGTGAGAAGAAGAAAAAAGCTGCCTCTCTAGTTCTCTTCTACATTTAGCTCTTGTTAAAGAAAAACTTAGTCTGCCACTTGTTAAGTGTTAAGGAGGACTTTATTCAGTATTATTGCAATAGATGTAGAGACTATTTCCATGAGGGAGAGAGATGAAACTCAACTCCTAATATAACAAGAACAAATTGGGATTTACAGCCAAGAACCAGGCTGAGTCAGGGGAAGGAAGGGGTTAGTCAGCCACTGAAATTACTAAAAGGAGACATCAAGGGTTAAGAGGGATTTCTTGCTAATCCGACCTAACAGCATTTTTGCTAAAGACAGGTCAAGATGATCAGGTATCAAGGGTGGGTTAGCAGGGGATAAAGAATTTGATCAGATATTGAGTGTGATAAGGGTAGAAGGATTCTTGCTGAACTCTCTTAGCAATATTCTTGCTAAAACTGGGATATGCAGTCCAAGCAAGTACAGAGGCCAAAGTTGAGGTCTAGTTGAGAAGATGGCTCAGAAGAACCTGACTAAATTTTGGTCAAAAAGAGAGTAACAGCGATTCTCTCCTTGTCTACACTTTGTTCAAGATCTTCTGAGCTCTCTTTATGATGAGGCTCTGACTTTTGGGGTTCCACATTTATCTCTGCATTGTTCATCCTAGCGGGAATCCTGTTAAATCAGTTTTGCCAGAATCCCCCACAGTCAATATCTGATCACCCTTGAGGGATCATCCTGCTTGCCTTCAGCAAGAGTCCTGTTAAGTGGTTTAGCCAGAAAACCCCCGTAGCTCTTAGTAATTTTTTATCCACTGACCCCGCCCTGCTCCTTGGCTATAAATTCCCACTTTCTCTTGTTGCATTCAGAGTTGTGCCCAATCTCTCTCCCTCACTGCAAAACCCCATTGCAGCGGTCCCTACCCCTGTCTCGGTGGCCTTGAATGAAGTTGGCGTTACTGCCTTTAATAAGTGTCATGAATAATTTTTTCCTTAACAAGAGTTTTTGTGAATTCTTGTCTGTTTGAATTCTTCTATGTTTTTTTTTTTGGGGGGGGGTCTTCATTTTTTTTAACCTCTGTATTATATCTGCAGAGCTGCCAGTCAGTGATCTTATGGAACTTACTGGTGTAATGGTCTTCTTTCTTTTCATCTTTTCTTTCTTTCTTTCTTTTGAAATGTTTAATTATGCTTTTGGATTTGTGGAGTTCAGTTCCTTGGACATTCTGTCCTTAAGGTCCACATGGGGTTTACACAAGATTGCGGCTCAGGTTGACATAGATGGATTTCAACCTTTACACTGTGCCAAACAGCATTTTAGGAGACATAAATGAAGAAGACACAGCTCCTTTCCTTATGGAAGAACCTCATGGAAAAACTGATTCATGGCAGAGCCCACATAAATGATGCATTATTCTCTTTTCTCCTCCAATTCTCTGCCACAGAGAGATTCATCATCAATGGAAAGGGAAGTTTATTTATTTATTTTTCCTTTTTTTAAGATGATACTCAGATTCAGCTTCAAAAGAGCTTTGTTGAAGAAAGGCATTTCCAGGTAATTTTTTAAAAACCTAAAACACCTGTGTACCCTTCAGCTGTCTGACAGTCCTTGCCCTGGGGAAGCTTAAGGCCAAAGCACACTGGCTGCTGCCAGGCTGCTAAGCACCCAACACAAGTCTCTGCCCCTGGAGCATTCAATAAATATTTGTAGACTGACAGAAGCCTACAAGTCAGTAAGGATATGGACTTGCCATACAGCTAGGTGAGCTGAAGGTGTCAATACAACCAATGGAGTGGGATAGAGAGAGAACACTAGAAAACCAGTTAAATCTAGAGGAATATGAAGTCAGAGAGAGATAAAAATGATATCAATTATATTCTCTCCCCTAGAGGTCATTAAGTGTGCAGATTATACAACTGATAAAGATCAGTTTTTCTTTCTCTTTTTTTATCATCAACATAAAAATCCAGTAATTTATTGGAGCATCTGTCCTATTTATAGCCTTGTGCTATGAACTTTGAATAGTATATTAAAATAATACAGTTTTCCTGCGGGAGTAAACATGATGTATTTTCTAGGTCATCAAGTTTTACTTAAAAATCAAATTGGGGAACATCTACTTCCGGGAAGATGGAGCTGAGGACATGATTGGACTTTTTCCATGGCAGGACAGGGCGGGATGGGACAGAGGGGGATGGGACATTGGAAACCCCGGGGGCAGCTTCCATCTCCACACAAATAAACCTTGCCACAGCACAGTCTCCGGTGCATAGGCCCCTGGAATGCTTTCCTTGTGGTCCTGTGGAAGGGCCTAATTCCCACTAGCAACAGATATATTTATTCCTATTCTTCAAAAAAATAGGATTAAGAAAGCCTACATATTGCTTATAAAACAAACCTAGAAGACTCTAAAAGTTGGAGAGAAGAGACAAACTAGGTCAGGACCTCGGATGTGAGGAAAAACATGGTCTTAAGTTCCCTGTTTTTTTTCTGTTTTTTTTTTTTTTTTTCTTGTTTGTTTGTTTTCTATATCTCAGACTTGGAGTTGCAGAAACTTACTACCTGGAAATGTAATGGACATAAAGAAAAGAAGCTTCAACAAAAGTCTACTCTCTCTAACCAAAGGACAGAAAGAAGCAGAATAGGAAAACAGAAAACTTTTAGACAATAACTCCTCTATTTTAATCCAGTGCCACAGAAAAAACTAGCTCTAATCCCACTTATACCAGTAGAGGTCAACGATGGAGCCTAGGCCTCCATACTCGTGTGGCTGTAATGAGGCATCACAATGCCTCTGCCAGGGAAGTGTCAGAGAAAGCCAAGTTGGGTGCTGAGATCTTCATCCGCAATGACCAGTAATGAGCTCTCAGCCCACTTCCTGGGTGTCAGTGGAATCCACATGAAGAGTCTGGGCTTCCACACCCACCCAGCAGTAATGAGCCCACCCACCTCCAGAACTGGGTTAGTGTCAGACAGATGGAACAAATGGTGCTATAGCAGTTGGACATACACAGGCAAAAAGGAAACTGAATATCAACCGGAGTCTAACTAACACATTATACAAAAATTAACTCAAAAATGGAACACAGACTTAAATGTAAGCTTATGACTGTAAAACTTTAAGAAAAAAGTCTTCATAATCTAGGAGTTAGGCAAAGTGTTCTTAGACTTAACACCAAAAGCATTATCCATAAAAAGATAAAAATCAGTGAATTGGACTTCATCAAATATAGTATTTCTGCTCTGCAGAAGACCCTGTGAAAAGGATAAAAAGACAAAGTAGAGGGAAGGATGAACTACTTATTTAATAAAAGACTGGTATCTAGAATAGAAAAAGGACTCAATACTCAGAAATAGAAAAACAAACAAGCAAAAACAAAACAAAACTCATTAGAAAGTAGACGAAGGAAAAGAACAGACATTTCACTAAAGGGGATATATATACAGCAAATAAGTATGAAAAGAAGTAATTAAGGAAATGCAGGTTAAAGCCACAGGAGTTACCATCACGTATCTGAAAAAACAAAAACAAAACTATCTCTCCAAACCATAGAGAGGGTGCAGAGATTCTGAATTGCTCATACATTGCTGGTGGGAATGTAAAATTTCAAAACTCTAGAAAAAGTTTGGCATTTTCTTAAAAAATTAAACATATAAGTACTATGTGCTCCACTGATTGTACCCCTGGGCATTTATCTCAGAGAAATATAAAGTTATGTTCACACAAGAACCTGTACTCAGATAGTTATAGTGACCTTATTTGTAATAGCCAAAACCCAGAAACAACCCAGATGTCCTTCAGTGGGTAAACCAACTGTGGTAGACCCATTCCTTGGACTACTACTCTGCAATAAAAGGAATTAGTCATTGACACATGAAGCAAACTGGATGATTATTCAGTGACTTACACTGAGTGAAAAAGTCAATGCCCAAAGCTGTGTACTCTGTAATTCCATTTTTACAACATTCTTAAAGGGACAAAATTGTACAAAGAAAGAACATAGTAGCGGTCCACAAGGCTCAGGAAGAGTTGGGACAGGAGGGCAGTATTGTGTCTATGAAAGAGCAACATGAGGGATCTTTGTGGGGAGAGAAGTATTCCATATCTTAACTATTGGGTTGGCCAAAAAGTTTGTTCTGTTTTTTTCCATAAGATGGCTCAAGTTGCACTTAGTCTTTTAACATCATTCAAAACAATTTTTGTTAAATTGTGTTGTGACAGCAGTCATATCAGCGTGCATTTAAAAAAAACATCGAACTTGGTGAATTTTTATGTAGCCATTCTAATATTGAGAATGGAAGAAAACAAGCAACATTTTCAGCATATTATACTTCATTATTTCAAGAAAACTAAAAAAGCAATTGAAATTCAAAAAAAAAAGATTTATGCAGTGTCTGGAGAAGGTGCTGTGACTGATCAAACATGTCAAAAGCAGTTTGCGAAGTTTCATACTGGAGATTTCTCACAGGACGATGCTCTACAGTTGAGTAGACCACTTGTAGTTGATAGCAATCAAATTGAGACATTAATTGAGAATAATCAATGCTACACCATGCAGAAGATAGCCAGCATATTCAAAATATCCAAATCAATAAAGTTATTGGTGAAAATGAAAAATGTGTTTTATTTTATGGAAAAACACATATGGACTTTTTGGCCAAGATATCAATGTCAATATCCTCATTGTGATAGTGTGCTCTAGTTTTACTACTGAGGGAAACTAGATAGAATGTTCACAGGGATTTCTATATTATTTCTTACACTTACATGTGAATTTATATTGAACTCAAAACAGTTAATTTTTAAAAATCAAATGGGAGGGTGTAAAAGTTAGAGGAGGCTTTGCTTAACTTAAAACACCCTGATGTAATATGGGTATAATGCAAATTTTGCCTGAATTTTTCATAAAATGTGAGAAGTCAAACATTTTTCACATTTGCAATAAACTTTGGAAACTGTATTGCAGACTCCCTAGGAACAAGGATTTTCACTACTATGTTTCCCAGGGTACTTGGGTAGAAACCCTTGAGAAGTACTGAATGGAAAGAAGGGAGGATTCAGAAAAATACATTGATTCTACTTTTTATTAGGCATAGGACTTTAAATATTTTACTTAATTTCTCTGAATTTTTGTCCCCTCCTCTGTAAATTGGGAATAATAATTTTTTAAAATTCTTCCCAGGGTTATTATAAGGATCGAGTGAAAGAGAAATGTATCTGTAAACTAAAAAGTATTTTTATTATCAAGACAAGCACTGATATGAGCATGCTGTATGAAGGACTTAGATATACCTTACAAAGAAAAAATAACCAACCTAAACATATTAGTACAAACAAGAGGGAAAACATATTTGGCTTTTTAGAAGACTAAAACAGGCACTATAAATTTATGCAGAATGAGCTAGACAAGCGCAAAATTACCTCCTCTTTAATGAAGCAAAATTCTCATTAAAGTGTATACGAGGTCTGTCCAGAAAGTATCCATCCATGTCATGTGAAAATTAGAGACATTTATTGAAGAAGATAGAAGAGACATTGTATAGAGGACAATGACACCTCAGTCCCCTTCAAAGTAGGCACCTTAGAACCTCACACAGTTCTCCCAATTGCCATCAGCTGCCCTATCATATTTTCCTGAATCTCATAGACTGTCTGAAATCTCATCCCTTTCAAAGATGATTTTAGTTTTGGGAAAAGCCAGAAGTCGCAGGGCACAAAATTTGGGCTGTAGGCAGGCTAAGTCACTTGGGTCATTTGATGTTTCTCCAAAAAACTCTGCACAAGATATGATGCATGAGTGGACATGTTGTCATGATGAAGCTGCCAATCACCAGTTCCCATAGCAGTGGCCTTCTGAATCATCCACCTAGCTTCACAGAGAAATATTCAAGCTTAATGTAAAATTTGATGCAGGTTTGTTGCTCTGCTCGCTTAGTCACTTTGAATGCGACAGCCACACAACACACACGCTCACTTAACAGTGTCTATGCCACCACTGACTAGTACAGTGAAGTTGTCCTTGCTCACACATGCACATTCCAGTCCACGCTCCTTGGCAGCCAGCTTACACTGATGTCGTGCACACCATTCTTACTATATTAACAGTGGCTGGACTTTTTCTGGACAGACCTCATATATCCTGACTAGTCTCTTTCAACTTTCCACCCAAAACTGGTGGAATGCAGATGATATCTGTCTGTTTAGCTATTAGGAATATTTTAAGTTTTATCCTTGTGTCACCATCTCCCAAAAATCAAATAGAGGGAAACCTTCAACCTACTGATACCTGGACTGATACTGTCCATTCTGAGAAGTGATGTATTTCTTGATTTAAAAAAAAAAAAATTAGGAAATAAAAATTGACATGTTGAGTCAATATTTAGGAATAGGAGTTTATTCAAGCCAAGGTGTATTGATTGGGGTGTAGGGATGCTAGGGCGGAATCTTATATTGCTGCTGAAGAGAAGACAAGTACTAATTAATGTAAATTGAATGACTATACCAAGGGAACAAAAATAAATACCTGCTGAGCCTTTGACACTTGAATCATTCACTTGGAGATCTTCCAACTAGAGCACTCTGCTTGGCTCTTGCCTGAGGGCAGGAGGGAGTGAGTGCCTGGGGCAAGGTTGATCATCTAGGTAGGTTGACAGGAAGACAGAGGATCTGTAAGGGGAGAAGACTTCAGAAAGGAAGCAGGCTAAACTCTGGCATAGATGTAGATTTGTTTCCTGCAAGTCCCATGTCAAAGATGACTTAAAAATAATCCTCTCTGCACTAAATGAGGTATAATATTATTAAAAGCAATCAGTAATAATACTACCTCTTGTCCTTTTACATTCTTCTTTTGTGCTCTGTAGTAATAAGTTCCATAGAAATATCAGAGGCTGCATATCTGAAAAATCATAGTTGCTATGAGTAACTTCAAAATCAGGCTAATAGAGGCTCCGAACGGAATTCCACCTGATTGTTCACTTTATTAAATACCAAGGTAGGTTCCTTTGTTTGGAACTTTGCAAATCTACCCACCTGCTATGTTTTATTCTGAGCCTTACAAATAGACAGATTATAGGAGAGATTTCATGGTCTCATGATAATAGTAAGATAAAAGATGATGAAGTCAACAATTGAATAAGCTTGGTGCAGCATAATCTGTAAGGTATGACGAAAAACATTCAATTGGATGTGCAGGGGTAAGTTTTTAGAAAGGTAATGTTTCTCCTAAGAAAATGTGTAGCAATTTTTTTTTAATATTCCCCTTTGTTTAAACACCAGGATTTTATATGCTGGCTGCAAATCTCCCCATGAATTAAGTGTAGGTACCTACCACTCTTTCAACATTAAAAATTCATCTATAGTTAGATGAAGTCAGCAGTGACATGAGACAAGGTTATGTTGTCTGATTGGAAACTGCCCAGTAAGTGTGGCTATGATCTTCGGGATAAGAAAGGTTTAAGTAGCGCCCAAATTGTGTCATGTCTTGCTTACCTAATACATATGCTTTTTTGTTTTATGGGTTTTTCCCAGAAAAAAAAATGCTTCAGATATAAATTTATGACTTTGCCTTGATGGCAAAGCTAAATTATTTCATTGAAAAACTTTTTACCATTGAGTTTACATGATACTCATAGACCAGTTCCCAATTGTCTGGGAAGTACATTTTGCTGTTATACTGCTCTTACTGAATTTTCTTTCATGTGGAGTCAGGCAGATCTGACTGGGGAAGTGTATGTAGACTGCATTGAGCTTGAGGGGGAGAAGGAAGTCAGCAGATGGGTAAGAAGATCAGGAATGAAAACTGGAGCCAATGTCAGAAACTAAACAGGAACTGGCTCCATGCTCCTGTTTGAAAGCAAGCGACGAGACTTGAGGGTGACTGTGGCAATCAGCGTTGGGTGTGCTGGAGATGTTTGACAGTGTAGGACTGAGATGGGAAGCCAACCCACTGGAGTAATTTTTGAACAAAAGGAAGCTTGTTTTTAGTATTCAAATTATTCAGAGTTGGTGCTAACATTAAATTATTAGAATTCTTTTCTACGTCTTTACTTGGATTTTTCTATGGGGAACCTGACTAAAAATTCCAGTAAATCCCAAAAGTTATTTTGCCCATTCTTTGAACTCAAACTAGCAAAGATATCATTAACCTCCTCTAATTCATTTTAATATGTGATACCTGATTATTGCACCACATCTTATCACTGAGCTCTCTTAGAAAACCCTGCCTAAAATAACAAACACCACTGAACATGTAATGAGTGCCTGCTGTGTGCCAAAAACTGTGCCAAACTCTTATACACAGTCATTTATTGAAAGCCTTCAGCAAACAAGCTATTAGCTTTACTTTATGGGTATATAAATTAAGGCTTTGATGGTTGAAGTAACTTGCCCCTGGATATGCCAGTAATGGGAGAAAGAAATGGGATTCCAAACTTAATGCTGCTTCTGCTCTGCCATACTGCTTCCCTTTTGGATCACAGAGCAAAAGGCCTGCTCTTTGAAGTTTACTCTGCAGAGAGCCGCATGTTGCAATAACTGTGATAACAACTAATAATAAAGTTGGTCTCATAGCAATACCTACACCTAGACAACATCTGATTCATTTAAGTCATTTACTCCCTAGAGCACTATTATTTTCCCCAAGGCTTACATACAAAAACAATCAAAGAAAACTGAGGGGAAATCAAGTGTAATCTCAGTACCATGCTTAATAAATGCTGGTCTCAGATAGATGAAATGAAATAAATAAAAGTAACATCACTTAGTTACCTCTGTTCTCCCAAAGACAAAATGATACATGTTATAAATGGCAGAACTTCATGACTGAATCCAGTTCTGGCGTAATACTGAAGAAATGAGGCACAGAGAGAAATTTCCTGTGCTGGTGAATTTATCAGCTCTTTCCCCCTTTGACACTGGCAAAGGCCTATAATCTGAGTGGGAGCATTCATTGTTTTCCATCAGATTCCGCACTGTTTCCAGGGTCCAGTGGTCAAATGAACAGACACAACCAGAATTTGTGTTTGCTATTGAAGTTTTGCCATAGACTCATGACCTGGGAATTCTGGGCCTCACTCACATAATCCCACCTCCCCAGCATTGTCCAAAACAGGAATGCCCAGTATTTTCCCTTCACAAATATTCTACATGCTTTTGACTTCCTGGTACCCTTGAATGGGAGAGGCTGCTGATGGCCAGCCAGGATGAAACCTCCTCTTCCATTCATTGGGAACCGCAAGTTGCCAGTGCAGCCTAGGGGAGTGGACGTCTTGGTGTAGGTTCTGATTCCTCATGCTGGGACTCTTAATGTATTGTGAATATGTTACTTCTCTATGTAAGACTGTATTTCTGTAGCACATGCTCCCAAGTGCGCCCTGTATAGTTGCACAGCCTGTGACTTTAATAACGCTCAAAGACTTTTCCTTGTTTTATGTTACTGACTCAGTAGCAAAGGATAAATTTATATTAAAGGCCAAATATTAAAAATTCTAGGGAGGATTCTGGGGTATCTATTTTGGAATTTAATTGAAATCAGTGTAAGCTTGTTCACAGATGAAAAACGAAATAGGTATATTTTGGAGGCTTGTAATGATAGCTGTGTATTATGAAATGAAACCCAGCAGGGAAGAAAGTAAAACATTGATTTTTTTTTTCAGGATGCCATGTGTCTGTGCACCAAAAAATGCTTCCCAATATCATCAGTATCTCATATTAGAGTGGCTTTGAGCTTCCTGTTTTTTGAAATACCTAGGAGAGAAAGATGATGCTTTTAGTTTCTCCCATATCCCAAACATTTGAGAAACATGTCATAGCTAATAGAGACAGATCTCATACTGCAAATGGGTTGTGTTCCAACAGTACGTTTCTTGTTGTTCTCTTTCCCCGCAATGCATTTTCCCACAGAAATAAGATTCTGTTTGATGATTAAGTTACCAAACTATACAAAAAAATCATTTTATCCATGATACGTCTATACCCACCATGTGCTGATCCCTGAAGACCCACAAATAAATTCCCTCAAAGAATTTCACATTATCATGAGAAAGAAAAATATTACAGTAAGCAGAGTTCAATATGGCAAGATACGTGCCAACAAATAGATGTGCCAAAGGGCTCTGCAGGTCCAAAGGAGGGACCAACTAAATCTAGTTTAGAAAGACAAGAATGTGAAGTCAGAGGGTGTGCACGTGTAGCAGCAGAGAAGCACCAAGCCCTGGCATCTTCAGAAGAGTGCTACAGTAACACACAGGGAGTGGTGACCAGGAGGGTGGAAAGGGAGGCGAGCGATGATACCAGAAGAGCGAGCTCTGACGGTTTATCCTGGTGGTAAAGAGGAACAACGGAAAAGAATGTCCCCAAAGGCCTGGCATGATCGGATTTACATTTTAGAAAGGTCAAGCTGAGAGTGATGGGTAGATCTAAAAAAGTGAGCAAGACTAGGACACAAATTAACAAATAATTTCAAGGTTTTACTAGTCTAATAAAGTGAATTATAAAGTACTTCCTGTGTTTATATCTGCAGGAATAGTATGGTAAGTTTGGATTGATTTATTATTATTTTTCTTAAATATTAAGTAGAATTTTTATACAATTGTATTCAAGCCTGGTGTTTTCTTTGTGGGAAGACTTAGATCTACCAGTTAAATTTCTAAAATGTTTATGAAACTACAAATATTTTCTGTTCTTTCTTTAATCAGTTTTTCTAGTTATATTATTTTAGGATATTGAAATCTTCATCTCAATTTTTAAAAGGATTTGACATGAAATTTTCTAATTTTCCAATAAATAGTTCTGAAAAACATGTATAATATTTCCTTATCTTTTTAATCTATAGTGACATCCAAATTTTTATTATCACCTCTATTCATATTCACTTTTTATTGCTAATATTTATTTGTTTAATTTTATCTCCTGACATAGACTTGACAATTTTTAATCTTTTCAAAGAATAAGCTTTTAGTTTTGTTGATTTTTTCTATTGTGTGCCATTGTTCCCTGTTCCAATAATTTAGTCTCTTATTTGTGTTATCATTTCCTTCTTGCTTTCTCTGAGTTTATTATGATGTTCTTTTCATAACTTCTAAAATACATGCTGAGCTCATTACTCTTCAATGTCTATTTTTTAGAACATAAACACATAGTTATAGGTTACCCTCTAAGCTTTGCTTTAACAGAAACCCAAAGGAGTTGGTTTGTGATATTTTTATTATTGTTCATCTTATTTTATTATGATTTTCCTTGACTTATTTAGAATTTCTAAATAAGCTGTTTTTAAGTTAAAGTTTGTTACTGATTTTTAATTTAATTGCATTTTGACCAGCAATTGTAGTCAGTAGATGGCAGCCTTATTTATTGAGATTTGCTTTTTTTGTTCCTGAATGCAGTCACTTTTTGTAAATGATCCATATGTATTTAGGAGAATTCTTATTCTCTACTTGTTATGTATGATATTCTATCTATACTCAGGAATTAATTTTAGTTGCCTTCATGAGATAAGATAATGTATTGAACTAAGGTCATGATAAAGGAGAAAGGAAGAGGACGTATTAGAGATATATTTACAAGATTTTAATTGATAATTGATGGCATGCTAACATTATAGAAATTGAAATCTAGGATGATTCAGCCATATTCTGACTTAGGTTATTGAATGGATTTAGATGCTGCACATTGAGATCAGAGACATAGGGGAACAAGCTGCTTTTTGAGAATGAGATAAAAAGTTGAATTTTGAATGTTGTTTTTGAAATGCTGGTGTGACCTCCAGGTTAATATTGTAGAAGATAGTTGGAAATAGGTACCTATAGTTCAGCAGAAAGACTTGACCTTGAAACACTATTTTGGGAGGCATTCACATCAAGGCATAAATGTAACCCAGGTAAAGTAAGCAGAATGAGAAGAGAAGGCAGCGGAGGACATGCTTTGAAACCTAGAAACATGTATTACTGAACATATGCCTTCCTCACATGCCTTTCTGTCTATTATTTTGCTGCTAAATTGACCAAAGGCCATGATTATGTAAGTTGCCTTTCACTGCCATTGCTGACAGCTTAAACCCAGACTCTGAGACTCAGAATATTTCTCATGGCACGGCCCGCAAATGTTTGTCCAAGCAGGTAACAACAGCGAATGCATCCATGAACATGTTCCCACTGCTTTAGCTTCTTACTAACCTCGTAAGGAGGGCCCACCACTCACAATTAAAACAAAGTTGAAGACAGAGGGGTTGAAAGATTATGTGTGGGTGGGAGAAATAGATTTTTTTTTTGGTTGTTAAATTGGGAAGGGAGAAGGTAAAATCTCAGCAAAGAAGAATTCATCCAAATAAATAAGAGCATTTGGATGCTGAACATTTTTGACTCCAGGATCTATAGCCATAAGCCAAAATTAGCTGTTTTCGTCTTGATGCAGAATTCACTGCAGTAGTGCCATGGGCCCAGGAAGGTACCTAAGAAGAGAATAACATTTCTCTTCAGTTCACCATTGTTATTTCACTTTCAGCTCTTCCTCTGAAGCTGAAGAAAAAGGACAGGAATTAAATCAGTGGGGCAGCCAGTACCTCTCCATTTGGTTCTATACCCACTCATTTACCCTTCTATCCTATCACCCTGAAGAAAATTAGGAAATGTAGAGGATCCTCAAATCCCTGGTCTCCAAGCTTTGGGGTCAGAGTTTGTGGAAAATGCTGGATTTGATATTAAATAGAAATTTGAGCTTGAATAAAGCTTTTATTCTTCTTCTCCTTCAGTTTCCTCATCAGTACAACTTGGACTTAGAAAGGAGCACCTCCAAGGTCACAATCTACACTGAAATTCTCTAATCTGTTCAGTTAAGGGATGGCTGGTAACGACACAGAGGTCCTCAGAGTAAATAATTCATTGTAATTCTACATCCAAATTATTTATCATGCTTACAGCACCACTGTGAGGACATAAAGGATTAAAATATATAGAAGTCCTTCTGTATTTTACATTTAAAGAAAGCAGGGCATCCCTGATGGTCATCAGGAGGACTGTATTTCAATTTGGAAACTGGGTCTGCACCTCTGAAATAAATTACATATAAATATAGACTTCACTGCCATTTTTAGAGAATTCTGTTGTGGATAGTAAGCACAATTTACAGTGCAGCCAGATGCCATGTCCCCTTCTCAGGATGTTTAAGATTGTTGCTGACTGTACAAAGTCGGTGTTTGGACTATGTATAGAGATAGATACCAAATCATTCTAATCAACAGAATAAAAGAGCGTCACATTTAGATTTTATGGCAATTTGACAAATAAGATTTAGTGAATGTGCAGGGTTGAATTATGAAATAGTTCACTCTACAGCTCTTATTGAATACTCATTGTGTTCCAAGGACATGGTTAAAAATAGACATCAGGCAGTTTTGCATGCAAGGGTAATCACAGCTCTCCTAATAATAATTTTTTTAAAGTACCTTCCTCTTATTCGCCAAGGAAAGTAGGCTCAGTAATTTATTGGAACTGTGAGTGCTCTGTTCTGCCTCTTCTTTCCAAAAGAAGGCATCCTTCCTTTCTGTAAGTCTTTTTCTGGAGTGTTTCCTAGGAAGGCAGGGCCCTTTGAAACAAACAGGTGTTAACGTAAATCTGATGCAAATAAGGACTCCTGCTGTCACAGTGACACATGCTTTGTACTTACATAAATGCATTTCTCAGAAAGCTCTCAATGTTGAGAAAAACTGTTTGAAAGGAAGCCGAGCTAGCTAAAAATGTTATTCTTTGTACTCTGAATACATCTGCCTCTGCCTCAGATTGGCTGCCTTAGTTAGTGTGTGTGTGTGTGTGTATGTGTGTGTGTGTTTAACATATTAAAATGAGGCATTTTTTCCTTCCTTTCCACAATTTCAGCACAATTCTCTCCTTTGGATACTAGATACTGAACTAATTTGTCTGTATTTATACTGTGGTGGCATCTGATATGCTCATGGCTGCATGTATTGATGCATGGGTTCAAATAGCCATTACTGGGCAGAATCTGGGCCTTTGCAGCCCACACTCGAAATACACTCAGTGGCCTAAGAGAACTTCACATGTACTAGTTCCTCTCTTGCCTTGCTCAAGCTTCCTTTATGCCTATTTAGAGGGGTGGTCACCACTGCAGATTTCCTACAAACTTCAAACAAGAAAGCATGGTGTCCCCCATGTCTTGAGCTTTCTGCTAAGTGAGGACTGCCTTAGTCAGGCTTAGCAAGGGAGAATGGACCACTGGCTGGTCATTAGATGAGTTTCAAACTAATTGTATCTTATTGAGCTCAAGGAACTCTCTTTTAAGTGCCTGAATATACACATCAGTGCCTGAACCTGCATACTGTAAGACACATTTAGAGATTTATACATTGGTAGTAAGGAAGTCTGAGATGCAACTTAGGTAGCTTGTTCAGACTTCAATGAAATCCACTTTCTGGACTTTTCTGGGAATTCAACTCTCTCTAGAAAATCTTTAGAAAACCCAATTTAAAAAGAAAAATCTGTTCGTGGCCCCAGAACAGTGTCACCCTAAGTGTGCTTTGTGGCTTGACCTGCTAAACACTGAAAAACGTAAGTCTGTCAAATAAACTTGGGGAATATACTGTCTTTATCTTTTAGAAATTCACTACATGCATTAGCATATTAAATGTTTTAGGAACTCTAATAGTTAAAAATAATCTATTTTTTTTCTTAACAGTGTTTCCCAAACATATTTTCCATAGATACTACTTTTTGCATAGCATTTATCATCCTTCCAAATCCAGAGCAGTGCTGCCCCAGAGCCACCCTGATCACTCACAAGAAGAACCAAGAGCTCCCACTTGTCCCGGGTTCCTGAATGTAAGTCCTTAAGCTGGTGGTTTTGAGCTTATCTAAACCCCTATGACATCCTCAAGAGGAATATGAGGGATCAGAAATTTGGATCTGGAGTAAGATTTGAGTCTAGACTGGGAGGCTGAGCTGCACCTAGCTGGATATTCTCAAACTGCTCCCATGTCACGTGGCACTTTGCCTACCAGCATAGCTTCCCTCTAATAAGCCAAATTTACCCTTCCAATTTAATTAACATGCCAAGAAGTGCACATTCCATAGTTTTAAATCTGTAATCAGCAATTTAAAAAGCCCTAAACTTAATGTATTAGAGAGAGAGAGAGAGAGAGTAATTGGAGGTGGGAAAGCCAGTGATTTTGCCAGAGGCACTCCTGAAACTATTCTAGCAGGCAGTGAGTCAGTGCCCATTTTTCCATTTTAAAGAAAGTCCAGACACTATTAAAACGTGTCCTATTTTTAACAAAACACAATTAAACTGTCACATATCCTTCTTTCTGTTTTCTTCTCCACTGCTGCTGATGGTGACCAAGATATTTGCATGGGAATAAAAGCTGTCTCTTTTATATTCAACTGACATCTCTACTTCCCTGATATTGTTATTTTGTGTTTCTATAGACTTTATCTTTCCAAAAGGCTTTTTAATCATTTATTAGTTATTCCTCACAGCCTCCTCATTAGGTAGAACATTATGATTTACCACTTTCACCATTTCATTGTTCTCCACTCAGTCCCTCCCTTCTTTTCTTCATGGAGGGAAGGGAGCGGTAAATGACTCAGGGCCAACAGTGTGTCAAGCTTTTTTATCCTATAATCACCATAATCCTCTAAGGGTAATGTGATTTCTGGATGAGTTTAGTAAAATTCATGCTGCTCTTCCCTCCTCCTTCCAAGTTTACTATAGAGAAAATTATGCGCAACAATAATACTGACCAAATGAGGGGACAAATCGTTGGCTTTATTAATAGCTGGGCAAGCATCTAGGGAATACTCTACACAGACACACTCCCGCTATGCTCCCCTCCCCCCACTCGCACACAGTCCAACCCTACCCAGTTCAAGGTTTCTCTGTAAGAGGCACCAGTGGGGAGCTTAGGCTAGGAATGATAAGTGAGGATTCTTATTCCTTCCCATTCTATCCTCTTCATCTAAAACTCAGTCTAAGTCTGCATTTACCCAACCAGTGGCAGAAACAAGGAGTAGGAATAGAAGCAGACATGGAGGTTCAACCCCAGCGTTGCTCAGGCTTTGATTCCAGGGAATACAAGAGAGCCCTATGCATGAACACCAAAGTGCCAGGTGGAACTTAGAAACTAATCTTCAAGTCATAAAAACCCTGCACTTGTAAATTATGACCATAAAGGACAGAGGTTCTGTTCCATCAAATTAGAAAGTCCTTCCATTGAGGCTAATGAGGTGTGGATCACATGGAAAAATAGTGGACGCTGCATCTTATATGACCAGTTTAGAAAAATGAGGAGAGCAGCAGAAGTATCCCTCACTTCCCAAAGGTGGTATTAATTATGAAACCAAGGCACAAGGTGGTTACATGAATAGTACAAGGTCATATAAGCTAGTGAGTGGCAGACCAGATAATCTATCCATACCCTGTATCTGACAGAGCACGATGGCCCCAATGCCCACTGTTTCTTGGACTCCGAACACTTGCATTACAGCCAGTGATTCCATCTCTTTATGCCCTCATGATAATCTTTCTCAGGCACCACTGTGTATGTCCGGAGGGAGTGTATGGCTTCTCATTTATCTGCCTGGGGTAGATAAGTGCCTATGTTAAAGCCACACCTACTGGGGCTAGCTAGCAGTCAAAATGAGTAGAATATCTGAGTGGCAATTATTTTGACAGCTTATGGTCCTGTTTTGGGGGTTTTTTGTTTTGTTTTTTTAGTTATTAATGCACTTTATAGGATATACCATTAGGACCTTAATATGGGGCCATTTGAAAACTATATGTAATGCCTGTCTTATTTTTAAACCTTAGAACATAAGGAGAAAAAAATTAAAAGAAGAAGGAATTTAGGAAAAATTAGAAAAGAACAAGAATAATATTTAATAGCCTGACCAGGAGAAGACAGAAAAACAACTAAGGCAGACATAAAAATTGAAAACTCAGAGCAGAATAGGGATACTTAGTTAAAAGACAAAAAACCCAGCAGATCCTTCAATGAATTTTAAATATATAATAATCTGTACAATAATAGATTTCATAATTATAACCCTGGCTCTTCAGGGACAGAAGTTGAATTAATAGCAGTATTTTCTGTTTAAAATGGCAAGAATATGTGTGTGACACATTTAAGAAAGATTTCCATCCAAAGAATTTAAAATGTAAAATGTCTTACTGCTTAAAGACAGAACCCCTCAGCTACTGAGAAACAAACAAACAAAATATTTGGCTTTCCAGAATGAGTATTTCCAAAGAGTCTTGGATAAATGTAGTCTTACAGATATATTTTTATTCTGCCAGGAATAAGTACACTGAAAGGGAATTACAAATTTGTCACATGTCTTTATTATATGTGAAACACACACGCCCCTCTTCATATTACTTTCATCCACTTGCTCCTCCCACATTCCACAGATCCATTCAGAGAAGTACATCCCCTCCTGCTGTACCCAGACAAAAGGGGTTTATATTAAAAAATGATCTGTTGCTTATCTGACATTCAAATGTGGCCAAGTGTCCTCTATTTTTCCTTTGCTAAATCTGGAAACTGCAGTCAGAAAGTTCTGATGATCAGTCAGTTTGTGTAACCAATGGAGTTTTTGCTGTTTCTGCAGAGACTCCTTGCTCCCAGCACCTGGAACTTGCTAGAAGCCATCAGACTCCATTTGCCTAGTCCTTCAATGGGTATTTGGTCTCTCAAATGTCAGAGGAAGAGTTTTAAACAGCAGCATGAAAATGATTTAAAAAAACAAAAAAAACCCATAGAAGAACAGTCAGATAGTTAAAGAACCAAAGCCTTTATGTATGCATGACAATTCCGGTAATTGTCACTGGGGGTTGGCGGGGAGCATTGCACACTTTCTTTAAAAGCCATGAATAAACACGGTTCTTTTTTTTTTTTTTTTCCACATTTGTCTGAATTTAGCAAGGTGTATTGACCCTTAATTTGCCCTCTTTTTCATTATCTCTTTTTTTAATTCATCTGCAATTGGTTCTCTTGAGAATAATGAAAGGAAATCAAAGTGCCTTTGTGAGTTTTGACAGTGAAGTGCAAATAGATTGATTAAAAACATAGTGTTTCTTTTTTAAATTTAAATAGGGGAAAGATTTGTGGGTAATATGCATAATATGTGTTCACTCATAACAAGCTAGCAGTGGGAAGAGGGAGAAGGTACGGAAGCATCATAGTGTTGTTCTGCTTTTAAGCACAGGATTGATTATAAGTTTTTTCTGTGTCAGTTTCATTATAAGCAAATTAATCCTTCTTTCAGTGGCTTGAGACTTTTCCCTGAACTCCTTGTAGAAATTATATATATATATATATATATATAAATCATTTTCATTTTTTATGAACAGTGAATCAAATCTGAATGTTGAGTTGGTGATCCCAACTCAGAAGATGGTAGTTGCAAATAAGATGGTCTGCCACAGAAACCCTTTATTTTTACCTTGCTGTATTCTGTTTACCACACATTGCAGCATAAAGATAGAAAGCTCAGAATGAGCTCATTTTCTCCCCTTACTCATACAGGATATCAGTGTGAGGATATTCCTTCATCCAGAGAGCACTGAGGATTTCCGGCAGCCTCACTTATGGTTAACACATACTTCATTGCTCAACTTCTCACCTTTGCCCTTAGTGCTGCATGCTACTAGGGACAAAGTGGGAGCAGGGAAGGGTGTATTAATTATATAGACAGTAGCCGGAGGCAAGGAATGGTAGGTGGAGAGAAAAATGTTAGGACTCTGCTAGATGAATCAGGGATCTGGGGACACTGCCCTGGATGAAGTAGGTCCATCATAGACCTCTGTCCAATTACATGAGAAGAGATGTCTACATTACCAGGCCGAAGCTCGTACAATAAAGAGGTAGCCACACATACTTCTTTAATTCAGGTTATGTTGCAGAATGGGACTGTCTAAATTAAGAGTAAGAAATAAAAACAGGGCAAAGTGAAAGCAGAAAAACAGAAAAGAAGGCCTGACTGACAGCACAGGAGGAGCAGGAGGTGGAAGGGGTTAGAAGGGACGGCAGTCTGCCTGGCAGAAGACGGCTGCGGGATGCGCCTGGGCGCACGGGTTCTGTGGGGCCTGAAACTTCCATAACTTGTAAGTCCTCTTGAAAAAAATGCAATTTGGGTAAAATTCATTTTTATTTAAACTAAAAATAGAAGCAATAAATTACAAACTTTAAAAACTGGTAAACATAACAAAATCAAGAGAATATCATTTTATGAATTAGCTGTATGATATACATCGTATAGTTTTATCCCTACTTTTTTTGGTTGTATATATTTTGATTGCTTTTTTATAAGACTACAGCTTTATTGTAATTTCTATAGACTATACAGAAGGGTAATTTAACTTTGTCTATACTATGGATGATCAAAGTTTGTAATGAAGTATTGATAATTTAGAAAATTTCTTTATGTTTCACAACTGTTACTGGCAATGTCATCCAAGTGTTAGGGATGTTGTCAGTTTGGGGAAAAGGAAACCTCTTGTGATTCTTTTATCTATGAGCTTTAAAAGATAAGAACATTTCAAGTTTTCTAGTTCAGCGACTACTCTTAAATATTATTTGAGTTGACAACAATCTTTAACCACTGTGTGGCCAATTATTCTCACTTAAGTAGAAAACTAAGAGTTTTATGGTATCCCTGTTGATTTTAGTGTTTTGTATGAGGTTGACAAGAAAATGATACATTTCTTGATTCAGTGACTTCACATACAGTTTCCCGTACCTCCATGCCCAGTATTTGTAGAAATGTGACAGAACACTCTATTTCCCTAAAACAATACTGATAAACACCATTTCACACAGTTTACATAAAAATAACATATAATATATGCTTTATAAACAGAATATTTATAATTATGTATACTGCATCACCAAATATATTCCCGAAAGAAAAGGTTTTTGTCTTGTTAACAGAATCCATTGTTTATACTTTTTCTAATATTTTAGTCAAGGATATACATACTGAAAAGTGACCATATCATATTGTATGGCTCACTAAACTTTCATAAATATACTTTCATTAAATAGGTACTTAGATCAAGAAACAGAATGCTTTTAGCACCCCAGAAGGCCTCCTTTTTCCCTCTTCCACTCACAACCCGCTACGAGAGCAGTCATTGTCTGCCTGCTGTTGTACTTTATACAAATGGAGTACCTATATTTTTCTTCTTGTGTGTGTTTGGTTTCTCTCCCACAATAGGTTTTTGACATAATCTTAGATTAGTTTGCTCTTATGTTGTAGCGTTTTCCAATTGCACATAGACTACAATTTTTAAAATTTTTTCTATTATTAATGAATATTTCTAGTTTCCTTTGGGACTGGAAATACAAATAGTGCTACTGAGAACATTCTCATATAATGTCATTTAATAAACATAAAGATCCATTCCTATTGGTTATGTTTTTAGGAGTGGGGTTACCAGATCCTAGGGTAAGCTGATATTCTACTTTTACAGATTCTGCCAAATAGTTTTCACAAGTGGCTGAACCACACTGCTTAAACGTGACTGGTCTGATGTTTGGAAGAATTTTCCATTGACTAGCTTCTGGGTTTGAACATTTCAAACTTTGTCCTCCACTACTCATGTAATTCTGGTACTAGGTAATATATGACTATATCATATTACAGCCTTTGTCCCTGCAATACTGAGTGAGAAATAGCAGTAGGATATAGGTACACTCCTACACTAGGGTGTTAGTAACAACTTACTTCTTCAAGGAATCAACTGTGAACCTCATAAACACATCCCACTCAACTTAATTATATGCAGCACCAATTCAATTTCTATTTAGAAGGATTCCCAAGATAACTGATGCCAGTATAATGCTACCCACAACTAGAAGTGTGATGGAGGAGAAGAGGGTTGGAAGGAAGCAACAGTTGTAACCCATTGTGATTAAAATATGATATATTTGCAAATTTTACAAAACATCTGACCAAACTGAACAAACAGCTAAGGCCTCTCCCAGGGGATTGGGAAGGGACTTTGGCAAGTGAGGGATCCTGAAAATTAAAGTCCCTTAAATTATTTATTATCTATTGTTTGATAACAAATAGCCACAAAACTCAGTGACATTCAACAATAAGCATATTTTGCTCATGTGTCAGGAATGTCTGGCTACATGGTCTACTAATCTTGGCTGAGATCACTCATATGCTGCAGGGATCAACTGACCTAAGAAGGCTTTGACTGGGATGACTTGTGATGATTTGGATCTTCTCATGTCTCTCATCTTCCCTGAGGTCAGCCCAAGCATTTTATTTCTCATGGCAGCAGGAGAGAGCCTGAGTAGAACAAGGCCTGATGTACAAGCTCATTTTAAACCTCAATTTGTATCATGTGTGTTAACATCTCAGTACTCAAAGCTAGTCACAAGGCTGAAGTCAGGGTCAGAAGAGGGAGAGGCCTATAAAATTCCATAGCAACAAATGTGGATAAATGGAAAGAGGAGGATTAGGGACATTCCTACCACCATTCCATGAAAATTAGGTGTCCAGTAAATCCACCTCTGGTTCCTGGCCTTCCCTCCATGCATAACTAGTTGTAGCTTTGGGAGTGTCTTTAGGAGCAATATAAGGTTGGGTAAGAATAGTATGCAGAGAGCACATCTGTGGTATAAGTTGTGTCACAATGGAAATACCCTTCCTCATCCAGAATGTCTACCTTCATTTTAACTGAGCACAAACTCTTGTCACATCGAGGCACACATGGAAAATGATGACATCTTTAGAGCATCCTAGACAAGGCTGCTCATGATGAGGAACAACTGGTATGGATCCTCTGATGGCTAAGGGGTTCAATATCTCTACACACCCAGAACCAATTCCTGTCACACCTGTGTGATTCAGCCCACTAGTTGGGAAGGCCTTCATCAGAGTACAGAGGCTGCTCAGGCTTTCACCACTAAATACTCATCCCTTTGGTGTAAGGCTCCTTCCATATGGAAGTACCTCTGGGGGAACATAACACAGTCATTTACATGGAGGCTTAATCACTACTGTTTTACTGAGATTTTATTTTTATTTGTTTTGTTTTGTTTTCCTGGTGAAAGAAACAACAGATATGGGAAAGACTTTCCAGAGGTATCCAATTGCCGCTCACAGGCCGCATACAGCACAGGATGGCTGTGAATGCGGCCCAACACAAAATTGCAAGTTTACTTAAAACAGTATGAGTTTTTTAGTGATTATGTGTTGCAGTGTATTTCACGTGTGGCCCAAGACAACTCTTCTTCTTCTCGTGTGACACAGGGACACCAAAAGGTTGGACACCCCTGCCACAGTAAAGAGCAGACGATGTACTTTGGAAATAAAGAAAAGAAACAGTAGAGAGGAAGATAGAGGGCTTAGAAGGCAAACTGCCCTCATAATTTGGGTTCAGTTTTCTCTGTCTCTTCTACCTGTGACAACATCTTCTCATTGAGTAGAAGAGTGAGGAGTTTCCTCACGCCAAACTTTAATGTGCCCTGGAAAAGGCACCTGACCTCAACTCCTAGTGCCATTTTGTTTCACAGAGTTTAGATACAGTGGAGAAGTAAACTGTTCCTTTGGGATTATCATGTAGAGTTATGACTGTTAATCTGTAAAGTCATCAATAAATTTTATCTGGTTGATGCTCTAGTATCCTCTCTACGAGTTCAGAGAATTATACACAGAATGGCCCAGAGAGAGCATGCATTAACATTTTCTGTGTTGAGCTTGTCTATAGAGCTACGGTTGTTTTTGAAATTTAGGAATTCAGGTAGAATCTTATTTTAAGCGACTTCAAGAAAATCAAAATTGTTGTATTGAATCCAAATCTCATTAAAATAGGAATTTAGTGCTAAAGAGTAAGAAGGGATGTGCTGTTTATTGAGTTTTTAAAATTTGTTTGTATAAAACAAGTGTTAGGTATGCACTGTGTCTTCAAATAGTAACAAACAGGAGAGATGCAAACGGGGATGTTCTTCGCAGGTCTGAGGGAACACCTACAATAATCTTATCTACTGTAACTGCATTTATTTATTTTTTTAAATTTTTTATTGTATTTTTCACTTATTATTTATCCCCCCCATGCCCTCTTCCACCTTCACCCCCCGCCTCCCCACCACAATCATCATAACTGTACATACTATGTAGGATGTTCTTAATGTGATTTGTATGTTTCTCACATCGTTTTCATGGTGATGGAGGCATGAACAAAGTTTCTTTCATAGTGTTCAATTTTTAGGGTTATGTCTTAGGCAATAATAACCAAGAAGAGATGTTTAAACAGAATTGTTAATATTATATTGTTTATGGAGAATTCAGATATAATAAGGAAGAAATTATTATTATAGGATTATCATACAGAGTTATAAAATGTTCATCTCTGAGGTCAAGATCACTTTTCATTCTCGTTTTACTCTCCATAGGTATTTCATGGGTAGTCTAATGCCACCACCTTCATTTGTGAGTTACACTTCATTGGGGGACAAACCAGAGCTGGAAACCAGGCCTTTGAGATTTAATTAATGATATGTTTGTATTAGAAATATGTGATTTTCTTATACTTGGATCAATGCCCAGACTATATAGTTTGACTCCCTCCAAAATTTCAAGACCTCATGTAAACATAGCCCCAGTTGGAACATCAGATTCCAAGTTTCATTCTTTAGTAACC
>PVJI01017974.1:0-34382 GCA_004026765.1 Micronycteris hirsuta
TTAATTAATAACTTTAATTTCTAGAAAAGTTTCAGATTTATGTAACAATTGTGTACATACTACAGAAAGTTCCCATATACCCTCCCACCACACACACACACAATTTTCTTATTATTAACATCTTGCATTAGGTTGGTACCGTTTTTACAGTCAATGAATCAATATTTATAGACATTTAACTATTAACTATGATCTATATTTTTGTGCAGTAAGATTCTATAGATTTTGGCAAATGCACAATGCCACTCATTCCCCACTACAAGGTCAGACAGAATAGTTCACAATCTTACAAGTCCCTGTGCCTTTTCTACCTGCCCCTCACCCACTTACTGCTTGGCGAAAACTGGTATTTTTTCCTTATATTTGAACTGAGGTTCTTGTAAACAGTATGGAGCCAGTCTTGTGTCTTTCATTTACTCTAACAGACTCTGTCTTTTCATTGGTGTATTTAGACCAATTAAAGTGGTTATTAATATAGTTGGATAAATATCCAATTTTTACTATTTTCTATTCATTGCATTCTTTTTTTTCGTTTTCTAATTTGTTTTCCTCTGCCTCCTCTGGTTTTATTTGAGGACTTTATGTGACTCCATTTTCTATCCTCTCTTACCATAGCAATTGCACTTTTAAAAAAAATTTAAGTCTAGGTTGTCCTGGAGTTTATGATATACATTTATTGCTAATCCAAGTTCATTTTTGACATCACTGTACCAATTCACATGTAGCACAGTACCTTGCAAGACAGTATTTTTATTCTTCCCTCTCATCTCTTATAGCATTGCTGCCTTTCAATGCAGTCATGTGTTACAATCACCTGATATGCTGTTGCTGTTATCAATTTAAACATTTATTAGATCAATAAGAATAAGTTAAATGGAACATTTTTCTCTAATGCCCTTTCTTTCTCTCTCTTTCTCTCTTTCTCTTCCTTCTTTCTTTCTCTTCCTTTCTTTCTTTCTTTTCTTTCTTCTTTCTTTCTTCCTTCCTTCCTTCCTTCCTTCTTTCCTTCCTTCCTTCCTTCCTTCCTTCTTTCCTTCTTTCTACAGGTTTAAATTTTTAACCTGTATATACTTTTTCTTTCCTCAAAAGAGCTTATTTCTCTCATTCTTGCAAATTAGGTCCACTAGAAAAACTTCCCTCAGTTTTTGTTAGTCTGAGAAATTATTTATTTCTCATTCATTTTGGAGAAAATCTTTATATAGAGTTCAAGGTTGATGTGGTTTTATTTTCAACACTTTAAATGTTTCACTTTATATGCTTCTTGTTAGTCTGGTTTCTGACGAGAAGTCCAGTGCAATTTATTACCCTTCTTCCTCCAAAGACAAGGTCTCCACTCCCTGGATTCTTTAAAGATTTTTCTCTGTCTTTGGTTCTTGCAATTAAAATATGATATGCCTATGTGTACACGTGTTCATACTTGTCCTTGTTGGTGTTCTCTGAGTTCCTGCCTCCATAGTTTGGTGTCTGCCATTAATTTTGGAAATTTTCTAGTCATTATAACATCATATAATCATTCTGATAAATTCTCTCTCTTTTCTCTGATGTTTTCTATATAGATAGATATGTGATATCTTTTTTAATTTTAATTGGCCCATAATTCTTTGATATTGTCTTTTTTTGGTTTACTTGCATTTTGTTTTTCCTGTTTTTCAGTTTGGAAAATTTTATCAGTATATTTTCAAGCTCCCTAATCATTGCCTTGGCCATGGTCGCTCTACTGATGAGCCTATCAGAGGCATTTTTCATTTGTGTGATAATGTCTTATTTCTAGCATTTCATTTTGATACTTTCACTAAGTTTCCCTCTCCCATCTGTTTCTGCAAGTTGTTCACTTTTCCATTGAGCCCTCAACATGCTAATCACACTTATTTTATGTTCCCTATCTGATAGTTCCAAATATTTTGTCAAATCTGAGTCTAATGCTGATGTTTGCTTTCTCTCTTGAAATTTAAAAAGCATTGCACCTTTACTGAGATATAAGTGATATATAACACTGTAATTTTAAAATGTACATTACGATTTGATATGTACATATATTGCAAAATTATTACCGCAGTAAGGTTAGTTAACATAGACAGCACCTTGTATAATTCCCTCTTTGTGATACGAACATTTAAGATATACTTTCTCAGGAATTTTCAAGTATATAATACAGTCTTAGCTAGAGCCACCCTGCTATACATTGCATCCTCAGAATTTTTACATCTTATAGCTGAGAGTTTGTACCCCTTGACCTACAACTTTCCCATTTCCCCCACCTCAGCCCTGGGCAACTGCGTATTTATTCTTTGTTTCTATGCATTTGGAACCTTTACCCACATAAGAAAATATTTTTTCTTGCCTTTTACCATAGCTTGCAATTTTTGTTGCATGCTGGCCATGCTTTATTAAGAAATATAACCTAAGGTATTTAGAGTTCTAGTGTGAGGTTTTATGTTAACCCAAGAACTGGGCTGTGTTTAATGTTTTCTTAAAGCTTTAGATGCTAGAGACTTCCATTTTCTTCAGTTTTCTTTTTATGTTGCGCTGTTGACTTGGGGATTTTCTAATAACTTCTTGTTAAATAGAGTTTATGTCTTGCCACTCTCTGAGTTATCATTTCTTATCGCCCTGTTTATGGTTGGTAAGGCGAAGGGAGAGGGGAGTGTTCTCTACCGTTCTGTGCTGCTATGATCAGATCTCAGTGGGTCCCCTGAGCTGTGACCTTCAGAAACTTTTCATGCACTCTTTTCTCCCCTTTTGTGACCCTGGCAGGGTAAAGGATACTCCGTGTGTCTAGTTGCATATCCCACAGACCAAATGTGTCATCCGTGAAGCTGTTTGTCTCAGAGGACGGTCCTTTTCTACGGAGAATGCTCTGGGCATATTTAAAAATGGCCACTTTCCCTTACTCTGCCTGAGATGGGAGGGGATTGTCTTTGCTCAAACCCAATTTTGATTGGGTGCAAAATTCTGGTCCTTTGGCACAGTGACTCTTAGATAGTTAGAGCTGCATGTGTAGTTACCTAATGGGTGATGGGAAGGGCGTATGACAAGAATCTGAGTAAATACCTGCGTGGTATTCGATGTGCAGTGTGACCATACGGGCAAATAATCAGTCTTGTAAAGTTCATCAGTATTGTCAAACTCATCTCAGATAGGAGAAAATTCATTCTCTGAGAAAGAAATTATTACCTAAATGCAATGTTCGGAGCAATATACTGAAAAATGTTGCAAGTCCTTATATTTAGAAATTGTCTTGCATATAAAGCCTCTCAGATACTGTGTTCGTAAAAACACTGTATCCTTTTACATAAAACATATCTCTTTAGTAAAACTATTAACCCAAAACTTCACATAGCCGCTTCAAGTGTTGTTTTATGACAAATTCTCTCTGAATCTTTCACACTTGGGCATGTAAATTGATGGGAATATATTCAATTGAAATAGTTCTTCCAGGCCTCACAGAATATTGCACATTTCGAAAACATAACTAGGCTGATTAAATTCTAAAAGCTCCACAGGGATATCTTCAATTCCAAGAAAACAGAAATGTAGTCTTAAGAAGAAATAAGCCACTCAGACTCTTTTGCTTGCATACTGACAATTCATGAAGACTTTTATTTTTAATATGTTTTTATTTATTCCTTATTTTTTTTCTAGATGGGCTGAATTGCTACTCATTGAGGTACTAAATCCTTTACTACATAGAGGTAAAAGAGATACACAGAGATCAACCTCGGGAATAGTGAGGAACTAAGTGAAGTGGCTCTACCTCTGAAACAGTGAAAATAGATGCAAGAGAACACAAATCAACCATTTCAAAAATTGGACAAATAACAAAAGCCACTGCAAGAACCGAAAGTCAGATATCCAAAATAAATCACTAAAATGTGGTGAGATGGTGAGATCCATGAAGTTTTACTTTGGAGCTATGCCTAACCCCTCCCCTTCCTGGACCACCCACAGGGCACACGAAATCCCTGCATTGTTGACAAGGGGGAGATCTGGTGGCCTTTGGAGCTCAGGAAAAGCACAGTTGCCAGAGCAGAACGTGTTGTCCTAACTTGGCACTCCTTTGGAAATTACAATGAGCTCACTATTTGATGTAGCTCAGAGCACAGTTTGGGGGTGGGGTGAGGGAGTGCGGGGGTAGTGGGGGTACTTAACCTCAGGATGCCACCGAAACAATGGCAAACAACTGGCAAAATCTCAACTACCTGGAAATGTAAAAGAAGTCCTGAAGAACTCGACCAACATAGGGAACTTCTAGAAGCTCAGATACATTCTTGGAAATGTAAAAGGCTGCCCGAGCTGTACACAGACTCGGGAAAGTCAAGATGGCAGTCTCTCACTTCTAGCTGACCTTGAAGCCCTGGGAGAGACAGACAATGGAAGGTAAGACTAAGGGAAGTCTAAGCAAAGACACTTCTATCTAAAATTTAAGGCTGTGCTTTTTCACATAGATCCATGTGGGGGAAAAGGCAGAAGTCATGCATTCAAGGCTTTTAGAAAAACCTGATGAACACTTGTAATTTGGCCACTAAGTTACACTGATCAAGGCATGACTCTTAGGAAGCTAGGCTGAAAAATAAAAACAAGAAATCAAAGGGGAAAATATGAGCACGAAAATGAGTGAGCAAACACTAGAGGGAAGTAAAAATCTATAGAATTAGCCCGAGAGTGCTAAATAATAAGCAGCAATGAGAAATATGATAACAAAATGAAGCTGGCCGATGGTGAAGGCAGAGAGTTCTGAATCCAGAGTTATTTCAACATTTTCTGACATCTCAAATTGACTATAAAAATTTCAAAACAGACAAACTAATAGGAAAATGTGCTACATAAGCATGAAGAAAAATCAGCCAACAGAAAAATGTTCTCAGTGGGGGCCAGATTTGATTTTATAGACAAAACCTTCGAATCAGCTATTATAATGTTTAAGTATTTAAAAGGAACCATATCTAATGTATTGAAGAATGTCAATTATTGTCTCACAATTAGAGAATATCAATACAGAGGTAGAGATTATAATAAACAATGAAGTGAAAATCCTAGAATTGAACATTCCAAGTAAAAAAAAATGAAAACAATGAAGGGACAAAACAGAAAAGTTTAGCTTGCTGAATATCAGAAAACGTGAAGATAGATTAATAGAGATCATCCAGTTTGGTAGCAGAAACAAAAAGAAAACAAAGAAAAAAACCACGTTGTGTCCCAGGGAACCCCACTGAGTGTGGCAACACAGTTGTAATACAGTTTCCAGAAAGAGAAAGGAGAAAACAGAAACAAGTACTGAAATAATGGCCTAAAAATTCACACATGTGATGAAAACATTCATTTTTACTTCAAGTCTAATAAATACAAAGAGATCCACATCCTGCAACATCACAGTAAAGCTGATGGAAGTGAAAGACAAAAAGAAAATCTTGAAGCAGCGAAAGAAAATATTTTTATGTATAAAAGACCCTCAATACGATTAACAGGATTTTTTTTTTAAATCAGAAACTGCAACGGTCAGGAGAAAGAGGAAAGACCTACATAGGAAAGACTGTGAACCAAGAGTCTGCTTCCTGTAAAATCCCCCATCAAAAGCGGAAAATTTAGGGTTAAAAAAATATTTACAGATAAAAAATAACAAAGCTTTTTACTAGTAGATTCATTGCCCCCCAAAATTGCAAAGGGCAGTCTGATTTGTAGAAATGAAAGAACATTAGACAGTAATTCAAACCCATACTGAGGAATAGAAAACACCAGTAAAAATATCTTAACGACATAAAAAAGAGCATAAAATATTTTTAGATTTTTTTATAACTTTCTTAAACTCATATTTGTTCTAAAAGGTAACTAAAATAATCATCATAAAACAGTGATGATGGGCTTACAATGAGTATACAGATGTGATTTGTATAAAAATAATATTTAAAAGGGAGTGAGGATGAAGATGTATAAAAAACAGTTTTCTGTAATATTGACATTGTCATTATTAACCTCAATTAAATTGTTTCCAGTTAATTGCTAATTGTAGTCCTCAGGTAAAACATTAAGAAAATATCTAAAAATATATAGTAACCAAGAGAATTTAAAATATGCACTAAAAATTATTTAACAAAAAGCAGAAGTCAGAGAATAGAGAAACAAACAAGAAATAAGACATATAAAAAAGATATTTTTAAATGGCCAATGTATAACATCCTAACTTTTCATAAATTATGTTAAATGCACATGAATTAAACAACACAGTTCAAGGCAGAGATTAGCAGGCAAAATGGATTAAAAATAGCACATAATTCATCAACATGCTTTTAACAAAATACATATTATAGATTCAAAGTTACAAATTGTTTGAAAATCAAAGAATGGAAGAAGGATATATCATACACACAGTAACCAGGAGAGGGTGGCTATTCTAATATCAGACAAAATAGACATTAAGGTAAATTTTTTTATATGTGACAAAGAAAGAATTTCTTTTCAGATAAGAGGGGCAATTCATCTGGTAGTATAACAAATATAAATGTGTAGCTTCTAACACAGTTTATACAAAGTACATAAATCAAAACTGACGGAAACAAGGGGAGAAATACAGTGTTCCACACTAATAGTTGGAGGCGTAACAATACACTTTGAATAAGTGGACGGAACTTCTAGGCAGAAGATCAGCCAGGAAACAGGCGACCTAGCCAGCTCTATAAACCCAGCAGATGTAACATTTAGAAAACCCCACACAGCAACCGTCGGATATCCATTCTTCTCAACTTTGTGAGAAATATGTTCTAGGATTAGCAATATGTTAAGCTTTAAAACAATTTTAAAATGATTGAAATCATATAAAACATTTTATCTGATTACACCAAAGTTAAACTAAAAATGAACAGCAAAAGAACATTTGGAAACTGCACGATTATAAAAAATAAAAATAAATAAAACCCCTGAAAACCAAAAGACATTGCAAAAAGCATTAGAAAATATTTTAGGATTAATAGAAATGAAAACAAGGCATACAAAACTTATGTGATTCATCCAAAGCCCTGCTCTAAGGGAAATGTATAGCTTTAAATGGTAATATTAAAAAAAATAAATATTAAATTAATAACCTCATTTTCCATCTTATATAATTGAAAAATAAGAGCAAACTAAACCCAAAGAGCAAAAGAAAACAAATAATAAAAATTTACAATAAAAGATATATAATGGGAAAAAAAGAAAACATAAAAAAGCTATAAACACAAAGTTTTATTCTTTGAGAGGGTCAACAAAAGTGAACAAATTTTAGCCAGCCTGACCGGAAGAAAAATTCTCAAATTACTAAAATAAAGAATGAAAGAGGGGATACCAATACTTACATTACAGACACATAAGAACAGTAATGAAATAGTGTAAAGAACTGAATAATGACAAATTAGATAACTTAGAGGAAATAGCCAACTTACTAGAAAGATACAAACAAATGAAATTGACACAAGAATAATCATAAATAGACTGAAAACAACAAATAATATAAAATGAATAATATAAAATTTCCAACAAAAGAAATCCAAGGCCAAGATGATTCAATAATAAACCCTACCAAAATTTTAAAGAAGAATTAATATCAATTTTTTACAAACTTAAAAATAAGAGAGATGGGAACAGTTCTCAACTCATTCTTTGAAGCCAGCATTACTCCAACACCAAAATCAGACAGAGCCATCACAGGAAAAGGAAATGGAGCAAAATCTCTTGATTACAGATATACCATCAAAACCTCAACAGAACACTAGGAAACCAAATTCAGCAACATAAAAAATACATATTGCACCCCATGACCAAGCCTAGTTTATCCCAGAAAGGCAAGTTTGTTTTAACATTTGAAAAGGCACCATACAAATTAAAATTAAAATTATATAATAATATTATATTAAATTAAATTATTTTACTAAACACAACGAAAGTGTTTAACAGTATCCAACAATCTTGGGTGATTAGAACACTCATCAATGGTGTCAGAAAAATGACTGAATGGAAGCTTTCTACCCTTTTCTCCCATCAGAACACCGATCTTAACAAATACCCATCGACGAGGGTGTCACTGGGGAAGCCAAGGAGTCTAGCAGAGAACTCCCAACACACTGTTCGAGGAAAAAAAAAATCAAAATTCAACGATGGTGCATTGAAGAAAGTAAAGGCGCTTGTTCGCTTGACCTCCATCACCACTCCCCGAAGGCAAATAAACGTTCCCTACACAAAAATTCTCCCACAGGGGAAAGTCTTGTACTCCCTTCTCTCGTCACTCCCATTGTGTATTGGTTTTGTCAAACTCACCAACTACTTTTGTCTTGATAGGATAGAAACGCTATTTTATATAGCTCGGTTCCTAAGCACCTATACTCAGCAAATCACCATGAACACAGCAGGCCTTGCTCAGACCATTGTTATTTGAAGATGAAGTTCAAATGCTAATGACGCCCTATGCCCTAGGCTCTTACTGGATCACTTAGACAAGATGCATATGCACAGAGCTGCAGCTCTGCCTGGGCATCATCTTCCCAGCCATCAGCCACTATGCCTCAGGTGCCCACCCAGCCACCCAGGAAACAGTACTTACCTCTGAGGGCAAGATGTGAAGCTCTTTCCCTCAGATTAAGAATATATGCGTATTACCTTCCTACATCAGCAAATGTGGAATCTAGAGATGAATTTCAAGAGAATCTTTGCATGTTGTTTTTAATCAGCATCTTCCTTTCACCTGGGATAGGCAACTATTTATTTTGCATTTTGACTCGATAAAAGACATTTAAAAGCTCAGCCAGAAGGACATGAATTCTCTCCTGGGTACAGAGTCATGGAAAGAAAACTCTCATAGTCATACCTGGGTGTCTGTATAGTTTCTTAGGGCTCCTGTGAGAAGGTGCTGCAAACCAAATTTCTTAAACAACAGAAATTCATTGTCTCACAGTGGTGTTGGCTAGAAGGCCAAGATCAAGGTGTAGGTAGGGTTGCTTCCATCTGAAGGTCGCGAGGGAGAATCTCCGCCATGTGTCTCTCATAGCTTCTGTTGGCTTGCTAGAATCTTTGACATTCCTTTGCTGGGCGATGTATCACCCTAATTTCTGTCTTCACCTTTGCTTGGCCTTCTCCCTGTGTGTTTCTGTCTGTGTGTCTTAATTTCCTTTTTTTATACCAGTCCTACTGGATTAGGGCCCCTCCTGATGACCTTATTTGAATTTGACTTCATTCTCTTATATAAAGACCCTATGTTGGAATATGGTCACTGTGAAGTGCTGCTGGTTACGACTCCAACGTACCTCCTTGCGGGGGAGTAGCCTGGTTCAATCCATAAGAGTCCCAGCCTGTTGCTGTCACGTGTGCTATTGTTTGTCCAGGGTGTCACTTTTACCATACACTTCACTGATTATTTCCTCTCTCCTGGAAAAAATTTCCCTTGGTGACATTAATACTAATAAGAACACACAGTTGCATTTCTTTCCACCAGAAAGACAACTTTCTCATTATAAGATGAACTCAGGCAAACAGAATGCCACTACTTGAAGAGAGAGGCTCAGGAACGAAAGAAAAATGTGGCGGATAAAGAAAAGTCCCATGTCACTGCAGAGCAGACATCTGGCAGACACGGCCTTTTTAGGTGAAAGGAGGCGAAGAGGGTGAAAGGCATGGACGGCTTTAGGACACGCTCCTGAAAAGTAAAATGGAACCTGGCAGTCAAACCCGCATAACTGGGTCACCATCTGGAGGGGCCGTTGGCTACAACCTCCGGGAGCATCTTAGTCTTTGTTTTCCGTCCATAGCAGCTGCTGTGTCCTGGGCTCTTACCGTCTTCCAGGTAGAGTGCTGAGCAGTACCTTACATGACGGCATCCTATGCTTCTTGACAGACCTGTGCGGAAGCTTGTGCTGATGAGAACAGGAGGCTCAGAGTGATGAGTGATCTTTTCCAGAATGAGTTAGTGATGAGCCAGACACTGAACCCTGGTTGGTTGAGCTCCACGTTTCAGCCTTTGGCCACGTGTCGCCATTGGAGTTAACATCATTCCTCTTCCCAGTTTGCGTGGTCCAGCTGGGTAGTACGAATGCTCCACCAGACTGAAGTCAGTGGGCACTGCCCAGCTGGCAAGCACGGTGCACCAGGAGTGTATCAGAGACCCAAGAACCGAGCTCTATGGCCACGCCTATTCCATTGTTCCTTCTGTGGGATCCAGAGCTGGCTGGTGCGTGCACACACACACACACACACACATGCCAGTGTGTGGGGCACATGTGAACTCATGCCTGGCGGGAAGGACACATCTGCTCCTCTTCCTGTCTTACCACCTGCAGTAGGCTGAGTATGTCCCCCTCCCAAATGCGTACTTGAAACCTGGTCCTAATGTGAAAGGGTTAGGAGGTGGAACTTTTCAGACGTGATTTGGTAATTTGATCATGAGGATGACCCTTGTAAATGGGATTCATGCCCCCCACCTCCGGAGAGCTTCCTGTTCCTTCCACAATGAGAAGGTCACCAGGAAACAGGCCCCTACAAGATATCAAATCTATTGGCACCTTGACCATGAACTTCCCATCCTCTGGAAGTGTGAGAAGTGTCTGTTTGTTGTTCACGTCGCCTCATCTATGGTGCTTTGTTACAGCAGCCCAAACAGACTGAGACCCAACATCCGTCCCAGCATGCTCTAGTACTCAGATCCCACCCTGCTCCAGGGTATCCCCCAAGGTGACCTTAGCGAAAATGGCCTTCATTTGACATGATTTCCTCTCTTTAACTTCTAAATCTCCTATTTTTCTTTATCTTTCTGTAAAGTGCAAGGCAGCCAGATTTTATTTGATTGTGCTTTACCGTAGAGGGATCATTGATTATATAAATGCAGTTTAGGCAATAAGATTTGTTAGTTAAATTCTGCCTTTCCTTAGTGGTTTGGTAATTAAACTTTCTACAGCTTTCAAAAAGCTTTAGGGAAATGTGCACGAGTAGAAGCATGTATGTGTGTATGTCTGCACGTTCAAAATGTATAGTTTAATTAATAGAGATAAAAGGTAGTTTATTCTTTTCTACATCAGACCACTCAGCAAGTCCATTGTGACAACCGAACCTTCAAGCCAGTACTCAGATGCCTGTAGAAAAAATAAACAAGTCTGCACCTTTGCCTCCCCCTCACAGGCACGCAATCCTCATTTATTGGAAAATGAGGCACTAGGTTTCCCTGCGAATTCTCTATAATTTTTGAAGTTAGGTTGAAAGTTAACTAAGGTAACTATGTTTTCTAATCCTAAATCACTTGGGTCTACAGAGAAGGAAAAGAAGGGTTATAACCTAGCCAATGTGGCTGAAAGCGTATTTAGGCAACCTTCTCTGAAATTAGACAACCTTAGGGAGAGGAAAGGAAGGCTCAGGAATGTTGCTCGAAAACTCAGACTGATGAGGTCGTAAATGTAAACGCAGGACTGCAGGCGTCTGAGATACCTGAGTGGGTTGGGTTTGAAATCCGTAGCTCTTGATTCAGGGTTTTTGTACTAGACATTTTTACCCAAGGACTTCCACGTACTCTGCCAGAGAAAATGCAGTCAAGCTTCTTTTGCATTTGATTGAAATATGTATTCAGAAAAGTGTCTCTATCACAAACAGAGCGCAGTGAGTTTTTACAGACTGAACATGTATGTGTCCAGCACTCGGACCAGGAGGTAAAACATTACGCATACCCAGAAGCTCCCTCATTCTTCTCCAGCTCTCCCTCCACGCTCTGCTGAGAATCAATCAGTCTACTTAAAAAACGATTGTGCCTACACACCTTTATTTACCTGGAGACAAACCATGAAAAGAGCATAGGAGAAGGCCAGGGAAAGGGCACAGTCTCTCCCAAAGCTTGGCCGTGGGACCGGCAACCCAGTGGATGGTACAACTTACCTTAGCTCTCTGGCACGCCGGTGCCACTGGGCTAACAAATAGGGACATCCTCATGGAATTCCAGCATGGGATCAGCCTATCCAGTTCTCCCCTCGAGGGTACCTTTCTCGTTCTCCTCCTCCCAGCTGGAATTAGGCAAGCATTTGAAATGACAGCTCAGCTTTCGAATCCTAATTGGGGTGGGGGCTTTGTCTTTCCCATCTTTCTTCAGGACTCTTCTGCCCCTGTTCTTTGTTCTCTGGGGTCCTCTGTTTTAATACGTGCTGTTTCTCTGATATTACAGATGATTTTTGTTCTGGGTATTATTTCAGCCGCAGACTTAAAACTTTAATATATTTAGATAATGACCTCTGTCAAGGTCTTAGGCAGCATGCAAAGGTGAATTTATACTCTCCATGTTGTATATAAAACATGCAGCTAGTTATATTAGCTTGATCTATGATTAATATAAATGAATTTTACTTCATTCATAACAATCCACATAGGTAAACAACATTTTAAAAAACACTTCTCAATTAGAGATAGAGTCAATATAAAGTGGTGAGGTTTGAAACGTTTCAGTGCTTCTGACCATAAAGAAGTTTTCCTAAATCCCCTCTCTCCTCAACCAGGGGAATCGCAACTATCAGGAATCATGCAGTTTGCATAAATTATCTCCATCCTGATCCCACATGAAAAACATGAAGTTATTTTGTACCTTTAACAAACTAGAGTTAAAAGTTATGTTTAAGTAGTAGATTTTTGAGGAGGCAAAATGTAAGGCTAATGCAAAGTTAATTTGAGTTAATTTGGCTATGGACTAGGTAGATGAACTTGACAAGACATCCATTTAGCACTTAAGGGTCTCGGTTTTATCCCAGGAAGATGTGTCTGCAGCCTTCCTTGTCGGCATGAGGCAATAAAGGCCTGAGAGTCCACTGTCACAGTGAAGGGCTGTACAAAAATAAATGACTGGCTTTTCCATGTTGCTCAGGGGCTGAGAGAGGGGTGCACTTTTTGAGTCATTATTTTGCCTCCAGAAAGCTGTTGCATTGCTACATGAGCAGAGGCAGATTCTCACGAGAATTACATGCAGTCTTTCATAAACATAAAGATCACCAGCAGCTCATCATCTGCACGGCGGGAACTCTGTCCAGTGCTGTCATATGTGCGTCCACTGATCTTACAAAACTAGGCCGTTTACTGGCTGGCGGCTGGGCAGCTGTGCTTTCCAGGGGGAGGGGGAGGGGATCACCACACAACTTCCGAGCCCATGCAGGGGTCATGTCCCGAACCCTGGAATCACTACCAAACACCCCGGATTGGATTTTCTGGAACACAGGTTCTATTTTTATGGGATAGGCAAGGATCTTACTCCATATCTAATTAGCTTTTTTTTTTTTTTTTTTTACTAAATCGATGCATGCCCTCCTTGCGAAGATTTTTTTAGGGTGAAGGAAAGAAACACTGGTTATCTACAAGCAAACACAGAATTCTGATGTCTCTGTTCAACCCAAGTCTAGGCTCCTGAAGGCTGTCACTCTCCAATTCTCGCCTGAGATGGGCTGAATGTAGAGAGATTGTATTGCATTGTCATGCATAAGACATGCGGACATCCTGACTCTGTGGTGTTGTAGCTCTGTGACCTTGGAAGTAGAAATTATTCTTTTTGGGCCAGTTTCCTCCTTTGTAAGTATTATAATAACATCTGCCTTAGAGCGTTGTGAGGACTAAATGAGATGTATACAGAGAACAAGAGTTGAAAGCAGTGTCTCTCACACAGTAGGTACTCACTGAACTGGACCTTTTATTATTATTCACGTCGTGTGTGTACCCTTCAGGGACGTAGCGGAGTCGATTGTTCCATTTCCATTACCAGCGCTAGCATTTCCTCTGGCCTTTTAGCAGTGCCGCCTTCTCAGAATATCAAGATATATTCTAAATCATGGGGGGAAAGATCCACAGGATCCAAATTATTTCGTGCCATTAAAGCACTTATATTCTAAATGATGGGCAATCAGATCTCACGCTTCAAAGACCATGTTGATCATTAAAAAGTCTCCATTCTTCCTAAATGCGGCGCTCTACAGCAGATGCAGCTGTCGGTGACATAATGTCCTTCCTGCGACCAGCAAGGATGGTTTAATAGGGCCTCACCTTCGCAAGGCCATTTTCCTGCTAGTTAAGAGCGTGTGCTCAGAAGTCAAATTAGGTGAAGGATATTCCAGCTCCTTCATTTACCTGTTGTTTAACCTTGGGTAAGTTACTAAGTCTCTCTTACCTGAGCTTCTCTCACAAAGCAATGGAGGTAGCCACAGCAGTTACCTCAGCGCATTGCTGTGAGTGTCCCATGTGATCAGCTGATGCATATTAAGCTTTTAGCCATGCCTGGCACAGATGATCAGTTACAATGTTGTTATTATCTTTGTCTGTTTATTTGTGTCCTGTTCATGTCATAAAAGGCTGCCAGAGCCTGGTAATTTACATCAAAGGAGGATAATAGTCCCATTGTCATTTTTAAGAAAACTCTAGCATAACCCCCATTACAAACTATACCAACAGATAACTGGAGGTCCGTTTCATGACACACAGAGGTTTCATTTATTAATTGAACGATTAAGCAATAGCTACAGATAGCCTGCGGGAGCCTGAACCTGGTTTTATGTTCTTTCTTCTTTGATCTCAGACTGTTGCTATTGGGTGTCGTTGCTTCTAGTCCCCCTCGGCTGACAGATCAAGAAGGTAACAGGTTTGCGCACTCGCCCATGCATTTGCACATACTTCTATCTGTGACATGCTAAACATGCGCTCGTAGTGACGTCTCTACCCCATCACCTCACGGATTATTCGAGCCTCTTATCCTTGCTTATTTATATGTAACCTTCCGCTCCAGTGGCGGGTGGCATGGCTCCTCCCCCATCTGCCTTCCTTTGAATCATTCAATCCAAACACAAATGCATGGCGGTGCCAGACTGTTCGTCTCCACGCCTGCGGAACAGCTTCATCGCCCAGCGTAGAATGCTGATGCCCAGGCCTGGCTGCCGTTAGTGCTGCGGACACCGTTTCCAGTCGCACAGGTCGGCGCCTTCCACGCTCACCTCCCCCAGTGAGGTGTTCCGTATGTCCGAGATACAGTCAGATTACATTGTCAAAATCTGCATTCCTTTAAGATCCTGTGATCTTTTAAATGAATTTCTTTTAAAAATATTCCACGTTTTAAGGTCACTCCTTAATGATGTAAAGGTCTATGCAGTGAAGTTTCACAGATTTCGACCGGTGTGCAGTTTCATATATCCCCCATTGCAGGACCATACAGGGTAGTCCCACTCCCTAAAAATCAGGTATGCCTCCTCTGTTCAATCTGCACCCCCAATCCCTCTGGTGCCTGTTGATTTTTTTGCTATCTCTTTAGTTTGCCTTCTCTAAAATGTCATATAATTGAAATCATAACGAATGTAGCCTTTTGAGACTGGCTCCTTTCACTTAGAAATATCCATGAGTCTAACCAATGTCCTTTTACAGCTGGTTAGTTCATTTCTTTTTATCTCTGAATAATAACATCCTATTGTGTGGGCATATCATAGTTTATTCATTCACCTATTGAAAGATATAATTGCTCTTTAATTTTTGCAGACTATGAATACAACTTACAAACATTCATGTGCAGGTTTTATATGTATCCTTTTTTTTCACCCCAGCTTTATTGAAATAGAATTGACATATAATAGTGTGTAAATTTAAGGCATAAAAATGTTGCTTTGATACACTTACATGTTGCAGAATGATTACCAATACAATGTTAGCTAAGACCTATACCACATCACTTAATTATTAATGCCATTTGTTCTTTTGTGGTAAGAACATTTGAGACCTACTCTCTTAGAACTTGAACGTCCATAATATAGTATTAGTGACTATAATCACTACGCAGTACATGAGGCTCCCAGAACTTAGTCATCATACAAATGGAAGTTTGCACTCTTTGACTAGCCCCTCCCATTTCCTGCCATTCACCACCCCTCTAATCTGCAGCCCCTGATAACTACTGTTCTAGTGTCTGTTTAGCTTTTTTAGATTCCATGTACCGGTGATATCATACAGTATTTGTCTTTCTCTGCCTGACTTATTTTACTTAGCAAAATGCTTTCACAAGCTATCCACCTAGGTTTTAAAATTGGTTGTGTAAATAGCTAGGAGTGAGTGTGCCAGACTATGTTTATCTCTGTAAGAAACTGCCCATGTGGCAGCACAATTTGCACTCTCATCAGCAACGAGTGAGAGTTCTCATTGCTCCACATGCTTTACACACTTGCCAACAATGGGCCTGTCTGCTCGTTTTTGGATTTTGGTGATTTAATAGATGTGTACTGGTACCTCATTGTTTTTTTTTCCCCCCTCTGTACTATCTCGTTTTTAATTTATAATTCTGTAATGACAAACGATGTTGGGAAGCTTCTTCATGTGTTTATTTTCCACCTTTTGTTTTCTTTGTTGAGGGATCTATCAGGCATTGCCCCATTTTTTTTTAGATCAACATCTTCAATTTATAATACACTCACATTTATACACAAATTTTGTGTTTATAAGTACAAAAGGCAAAGAACCTCAAAGAATCAAAGCAACTGCCTATCAACTACATGGAACAGAATTCATACTGTTTCTCCACTCTTCATTTTCTAAATCCAGAAGGACATTGTAAATGCATCCCACACATGGCCTCCGTTTTCAGAAGTTGGAGACCATGTGTGGTTCTGCACACGTCTGGGTTTCTGCAGAGCTAAACTGAGATTCCATCATGTTCCAGGCCAAATCGGCAAGAAGAAAGTCATCCGTTGCTGTTTGAGTTTCGTCGCTGGTGAAGAACAAGCTCCCCAGGGGTTCAAAGCCAGAATGCATGGTCTGCGTTTCTGTGCTGTTCAACTGAACCTTGCTTTCCAGGGCAGAGATGTGTTTGGCAGCAGAGATTCCTTCAGTTTGGGTCTCTGTGTCAGATTGGGTCTCTGTGTCAGTACTCAGGGAAAAGCTGGAGAGTTTCAGAATACTTCCCAGAGGCTGATGAGAGCTACTATCTAAAAAGAAGTTCAAGTTGTCTGTGTCTGCATGTCAAACATTTCAAGGCCTAAGAAATGAGAGTTTCCCCTACAGCCGTAGGGCTGGGCAGAAGTGTCTGCAAGTAAGAAGTCAGTCTGGGTTTCTATGTCCAGTGATTCTAAGACTGGCTCCGTGGTCCTGGTGCTAAGCTCACTCGCTTCAGTGTGAGTCTGGATAGTTGAGGCTGAAAAGAACTCTTCGGCATTGAAATCAGTCTCAGGATTCTGGGCTGGGCCAGACGGGAGCTGGGTGCCAGGTCCAGCAATTGCATCAGACAGAAGACTACGATTGTCCAGGGTCTGACCAGGCAGATTGCTTGACAAAATGCTTTCTAAATCACTTCATAAATCCATAGTGTGGGTCTGATTATCTGTCATGTTCTGTGCACTGAAGTTTATCGTTGGTGCGGGTTTCTCAATGTCTTGATTTAAAGTCTGAGGGTGGTTCTGAGGTAGCAGACCATGAGTTACAGTCTCTCCCACGAAGCTGCTGCTTATAATATTGTCTGTAGGAATGCTGTGTGATGGATGGACACTCTCCAAAATGTCTCCACACACTACAGCGTGGTCCATCTGGGCTCGGTCACCTGTTGGACTTTGCATTCCACTGGTTCGAGGTTCTCTGGAGACCCTGCCTGACTGGAAACAGGCATCTAAAAACACATCAGTCTGAGCAGCAAGAGATGAAGTTACCTTCGACCTGTACGGCCTCATTTTTAACTTGGGTTGCTTCTTTTTATTGTTGAATTTTCAAAATTCTTTACCTATTTCGTATTTGAGTCTTTTATCAAATATATGTCTTACAAATATTTTCTTACAATCTGTGACTTTCTTTTCATTCTATTTTATTTATCTTTTTTTTTCATTGAATTTACTGGGGTGACACTGGTTAACACAGTAATACAGGTTCCAGGTGCACAGCTCTACAACATGTCATCTGTGCCCCATATTGCGTGTTCGCCACCCCATGTCAAGTCTCCGTCCATCACCATTTACCCCCCCACACACACTGTCCTCCACCTCCCCTGGCAATCACACTTGTTGCACTGTTGTTCCTAACCATGAGTTCTTTCTGTCTTTTTTTTCTCTTTTTCTGTTCAAACCTTAAGTAGTGTTTTTCTCAGAGTAAGCGGGCCTTTTTAATTGATAAAGTCCAACTTATCCATTTTATTCTTTCATGGATTGTGGTTTGGGTGTTATACCTAAAAACCCATTTTCAAATCCAAGGTCAGCCAAATTTTCTTCTGTTATTTTTTTGTACATGTTTAATAGTTTTCATTTTACAGTTAGGTTTAAGATGTAGTTTGAGTTCATTTTGGTGAAAGGTGTATAATGTCTATCGTGAGGTTCATTTTTATTGGTTTGTTTTGTGCACGTGGATGTTCAGTTGTCCCAGTTCCATTTGCTGAAAGACTGCCCTTTCTCTACTGAACTGCCTCTGTACCATTGTCAAAGATTGGTTGACTGTATTTTTGAGGGGTTTTGTGGGTGTGCCCTTTCCCTTCTATCCCATTAATCTACACTTCGATTTTTTTCTCTGATATCATGCTACCATGGTTACTATAGCTTGATAAGACATGTTGAAATGGATAATGCAAATCCTTCCTCTTTGTTCTTCTCCAGTTCCATGTTGGCTTTTCCAGATCTTGTACCTTTCCACATGACTTTAGAACAAGCTCATCAATATCTACAAAACAGATGGCTGGGACTGTAATTGAGGTTTTGTTGAATATAGGGATCAAGTCGGAAAGAATAGACATAATAATATTGAGTCTTGCAGGCCACTGGCATGGAATATCTCTCCACTGATTTAGATCTTTGTTTTCTTTAATTAGAATTTTGTTCTCTCTTGCATTTTGTTAGATTTAGGCCTGAGTATTTCATGGCTTTTGATGTATTGTAAAAGTATTACTTCGTACTGTATTTGTTTAACCAGTTGTTAATTGCAGGTAGGTGGGAAATAAATTGACTTTCATATATTAAACTTGTATTCTGGAACCTTACTATGCATACATGTTTATTAGTTTCAAGAGCTGATTTTGTTGCGGTTTTGGTTTTTCTACATAGATAATCATGTCAGTTTTATTTCTTCCTTTCCAGTCTTTATATTTCCTTTTCTTGTCTTACTTCACTAGCTAGGAATTCCAGTATGATTATGAATATGAATGGTGAGAGCGTACATTCTTGTCTTGATCCTAGTCTTAGGGGAAAACTGATGTGACAACATGATTTTTCTTCTTCAGCCAGTTGCTACATTGGATTCCATGACTGATTTTCAAATGTTGAACCATTCTCATGTGCTTGGAATAAATTGAACTTGTCATGGTCTATAATTCTTTTTATAATTTACTGAATTTAACTTGGTATTTTTTGTTGAGGATGTGTGCATCTTTATTTATGAATGATATTAGTGTGTGGTTCTTTTGTCTTGTAATATCTTTATCTGTTTTGTTATTTGGGTAAAGAAGCCTCATAGAATAAGTTAGCAAATGTTTCCTCTGTATCTATTTTCTGGGAGAGATTTTTGAAAATTGGTATCCTTTCTTGCTTAAATGTTGGGTAGAATACATTTGTGCTTTTTTTTTTTTTTTTGGAAGAACTATGTGGCTTTCTATTTTGGAAAGTTACTAGTGATGATTCAATTTCGTTAGGAGGTATAGCCATATTCAGATTATCTATTTCCCATTGAGTAAGTTTTAGTTGTGGTTTTCAAGGAATTGATTCATTTCATCTGTTATCAAATTTGTATGCATGAAGTTGTTTATAATATGATTTTATTATTTTTATAATGCCTATGGGATTAATAGTAATGCTCCATTTTTTAAATTTCAGATATTAGCAATTTGTGCCTAGACAGAGATCCATCAATTTTATTGATCTTTTGAAAGAACAAAGCTTTTGGTTTTATTGATTTCCTCTATTGATTTACTGTTTTTAAAGTTATTGATTTCTATTCTAATTGTTATCATATCTTTTCTTTTGCTTACTTTGACTTAAATTGATCTTCCTTCTCTAGTTTTATAAGGTAGACATTGGGTTATTTATTTAGAATTTCTTCTTTTCTAATCTGTATACTTAATGCTAACATTTCCCTTTTTTCTTTTCTTTTTAAATTATATCACTTCCCTTACAAAAACTCCCAATGGCATATTCCCCTTTAAATGATGCTTTTGCTGCATCCTATAATTTTTGACAACTTGTTTTTTTAAATATTAGTTTAAACTATATTTAAATTTCTTTTGACACATCTTCTTTGACCCTTATGAAATTTAGAAGTATATTATTTAATTTCTAAATTTTTGCAGATATTCTAACTATCTTTATGTTACTAATTTCTAGTTTAATTTTATTGTGGCCTAGAAGCATACTTTTATGATTTTTATTCTTTTAAATTTTAAGGTACATTTCATGATCTAGTTCAGAATATGGTTCATGTCATCAATAAAGGTAAAATTGAAAAGAATGTGTAGTTAGCTGTTGTTGTATAGATAATTATATGACTGTCAAATAGAGCAAGTTGATTAATGCTGCTGCTTAGATTATATTTTACTTATTTTCTGGTTGCTTCATATATTAATTTCTTAAAGAGGGTTATTAAAGCCTCCAATTAAAGCAGCGAATTTGTCAATTGTATCAGAATTGCCTCCCATATTTTGATGGTCTGTTGTTAGGTGCATATATCTTAAGGACTGTTGTGTCTTCTGAAGACTGGAAACGGTATGTAACACATCCCTTAATGTCTGTAAATTTCTTAGTTCTAAAGTCTGCTCTTTCTGAGATGAATATAACTATTCCAGATTTTTTGGATTAATGCTATCACAATATGTCTTTCTCCATCCCTTTACATTTCGCTTACTTGAGTCTTTCTATTCAAGGTGGGATTCCTTCAGGGAACATAGAGTTGGGTGTCTTTGCAAATTCACTCAGACAGTCTGTATCTTTTCATTGTTACATTTAGATTATTCACATGTATGGTGAGGATTAATATCGTTGGCTTAATACCTGCCATGTTATAACTGCTTTCTATTTATTGTTTTATTCTTCATTTCTTTTGTTTTTCTTATCTATAAGTGAGCATTTTATAATATTCCATTTCTCTCCTCTCTTAGCATATCAAATATATCTCTTTTTTTAGAATTTTTTTTTAGTGGTTGACCTAGTGTTTTCCTTTTAGAGTTTTAACTAATCTTAAGCCATTTTCAAATAATGCTGTATCACTTTACATAAATTCCAAGTACCTTATAACAGACTGTGCCCAGTTTTTCCTTCTCATCCATTGTGATAACTCTATCATTCTTTTCATGTGTCCATATGCTTAGTCACCCAGTATATTGTTGAGATATTTTTTAAAAAGTTGTCATTTAAAAAGTTGAAAAATGAAAAAAAATAAGGAATTTATTTTTACTTTCACTACTCCTTCTCTCATGACATTTGTTGGAGGTGTTGGTATATAGATCTGAGTTTTCATTCTGAGTTCATTCTCATTCTCCCTGAAGAACTTTTGTTTAAAAAATCTTTTCTTGCCGGGCAGGTCTCATAGCAATAAATTTCCCCAGTTTTTATCTTTGTAAAATCTTTATTTCTTCTTCACTTTTAAAAGATTGTTTCACTGGACATAGAATTATGGGTTGGCAGGTTTTTTGTTTTTTACTCTTTAAAAATCTCATGTCACCTTTATGTTCATATGGTTTCTGCCAAGCAGACGACCATATTTCTTATTCTTCTTCATCTATAAGTAAGGTTTTTTGGTCCTTCCTCTGGCTTTTCTCAAGATTTCTCTCTGCCTTTGACTTTTGCCGTTGACTTTTCATGTCTAGGAAGATGTCCCTGGATGTGTTCTTTGTTATTCACCCCACTTAGCGTTCCTTGAGCACTTTGCATCTGTGGTTGGTTTCTGTAATTAAGTTCTCGGACATTGTTACTTTAAATATTAATTTCTGCTCTATTCTTTCCTCTCCTTCCGGTATGCTAATTAAGTGTATGTTACACTTTTTGAAATTGTCTCATAGTTTTTAATATTTATTTCTCCTTGCATTTCAGTTAAGAAAGTTCTATTGACCTGTGTTCAAATTCACTGATTCTTTTCTTAGCTTGGTCCAGTCTACTGATGAGTGTGTCAAAGGCATTGTTCTTTTCTGTTCCAGTGGGTTGTATTATTTCTAGCATCTCCTTCTGCAGATTTCTTAGTGTTTCCATCTCTCTGCTAACATGACCCATCTGTCTATGCTGTTTTTAATGTCTGTATGTGCCAGATGCTTCAATTCTGTCTGGTGTCCTAGTTTTTCTCTCCCCTCTGGAAATCTGACTTCCCTCAGACTTCCTCAGAGAATCTGTGGAAAGGATTCACTAAAGGATTCACTTTAATTTAAAACAGTGCTTTAATTGCAGTCTATTCCCATGACATTTTAGGCACCTGAATTTTAAAAGGTAATCTAGTGAAGTACATGAATTAGAAGCAACTTAACTAAACAGATTACCTGGTCTTAAACATTAAAATCCTTGTCTTCTTTTCTAAGTATTAAACTAGAAGAAGAATATGTGACTCTGACTGCTTTATATTCTCTTTTCTAAAGCTTTATATAAACTGCTTCTCTTAAAAACAAGCAACAATGACAACAAAACCCGTCCGGGGTGAGGAAAGGAGAATGTGGAGATATATATCATAACAGCGTTGCTTTAAAATCCACCTGAAAATGAAGAATGCAAAGAAAATATTCTGAAAGTAACATTTGTTAAGATAAGGTGCTCCAAATTAATTCTCTCCAAAAATATGACAGAAGGCAGCAGAGGTTTATGAGGCATTGGATAAAGAGAAACATTCACATGTTCACTCACTCAACAAATATTTTCCTAGTGATTTCTATTTATTTACTAGACTTGTGAGGTGGTGTTGCTAACTCATCCTGTGAAATTATGCAAATCATCTTATCTTTTTGAGATTCAGTTTTCATACCAGCAAAACAAAAAGAAATATATTTGCCCACAGTTCTAATTGTGAAGTTCATACGAGGTAGGGATTATGGCATTGGAAAACATATAGTTTTATTTATGTTTAGTTTACTGAAATATAGTTTACACGCATTACAATGCATTGGTTTGTATGTCTTGAGCTTACCTATAAAAGAAGCTACTCGAAACTACATTTGAGAAGCTTGGCAGGGATTATAATTTTTCTTTAGCCTTACTTAATTCTTATTTCCATAGAGCCACCTTCCAAGCTTCCTTATATACTTTCCTTTCCTCACGGAAACAAAGCTCAGTTTTCTGGCTCTCTTTTATTATTTATCCTCCTAAAACTTTTGCCTTGATTTTACAAAAGTTGAGATGCCTTTGTAGGGCCTAACACTTTAGACAGGCAAAATGTACCATCTGTCTTCTTGTAGTGCAGATGAAGAGAGTCGAGCCCAAGAAAAGTGGCTGACTGAGTCACGGGGAGGGGTCACAGAAAGCGACAAGAATCTGCAGTCTGTCCATACAGTCGCCTTTCTGTAAAATTACAGAGCCATGAGGTCTTCAATTAATAACAGTATCAACAGTGCTTAGACAACGCGATCCCTACTTCTCCGGGCTTTCCATGGGGGCTACTGCGCTGCAGTCACCATCTCCTCCTGGCGGCATTTTTCCTTGATTCACTGAAAAGGCATTACGCAGAAGGGGGTTTATCTGTATCCGCTTCCCTCACATGGAAAGAAGTCTCCAGCCAGAATTCTGAGCCTAATTTCCACTTATTATGCTTACTGGAGCAGTATGCTGTGCTGTCCACAGTAGATAAAAACCGGAGACTCTCTGCATTATACTCATCGAATGACTGAGAAATAAATTAAGTTCTAACCTCAGCAAATGAATAGCTGCAAGGTGCATTGGTTCATCATAATATACCAACTCTCTCTTTCCTTCACAACTTCAGTCACCGTGCACAGCAAGTTTGCTTAGCGGAAGTGGGATGGAGCATTACACAGGGTATCTAAACTTTAAGGAAAATCATTTGTCCGACCCCCTGGAGGCTATTAACATATCCTGCTGTCTTTTCATTACATCTTTCCCTTTGCACGAGAATCTCACAATGACACGTCTTTAAATTTCATTAAAAATTAAGAGCACTAGACTCAGGAGGTAAAAAGATAGGCGACTGAAGGAAAAACATTACGGGAGAAACACACCTTTCTTGGAAGCAGAAAAAGTAGTTTGACATTTAATTATTACCTTAGAGAGTAAAAAAATAAGAACACTCTAAAATGAAGTCATTGGACCAAAAAAAAAAAGTCATATATAACTTGTCATGTAAAATAATGAAATCCTCCCCAAAACAAACAATAAATTGAAGACAGAGACAATTTTATTTCTACAAAGCATGAAGCAAAAGTCCTTCCCCTGATTTTTATTTATCCACACTGTCTGTTGAAGCTACAGGAAAACGAACTAAAAAATTATTGTTCTAACCTTGTTTTTGTTGTTGTTGGAACTGAGGTTCCCTTGTTGTTGAGTTAAATTCTCCTTATTTTGTAATACAAAAAGTGTTAATTTGGGGAAAGAACTAATAACACGTGTTTATGTCAGAAATAGACTATTTGTGGCAAAATAATTCAATCAATAAAATAATTAGTTAAAAGACATTGATAATAATACCATGATGTAATGTTAGGGTTTTTTGTTTTTTTCTTTTTTTCTTTTTTGCTAAGCAGGGCATTTCAGAGAAAAAAGTATAAAATCCTTTAGAGATAAAAATAATGCCCCAAAGATGATGATTCTAAAATAATATCCTTAAAAATGATTGACTCTAAACAAAACAGTAGTTTAGACTATTAAAAGATATATTAACAACTCTAAACTTCATTCATACTAACTCTATTAGATCAAAAGAAATGGAGGGTTTTCTTTCCATTTTAGATAAAGAGAAATTGAAATCAAAATAAGAATCAGGGCTACTATGGAGAATAGAATCCAGCTTATCTGATTATTAGATTGGAGCTTTTTATTAAACATTAGTGTCCTTATTAAAAAACATGTACACACATCCCAGAAAGAACCTTTATTATTTGATATGATAATTCACTTCCATTTGCAGATGGCAGTGTCCTATTAGCTGAGGACCTTCAAAAAGCCTCTCCATCATTTAGAATTCACAATTACCCTTTTGGACTAAATACAGGTAAGATAATTAATAAGAATAGCAGTTAAAACGGTAGCAACCACAACTAACCACTTTGGGGTTTTCAGCAGAATAAACATTTTATGTAAATTATGTCGATCCATTTTCATAAGGGCCCTGTAAGGCAATGTTATGAGTCCTTTGTACAGATGAGGAAAGTAAAACACAAAGAAGTTACATGTGACTTCAGTGTATTAGGTGGTTAAACTGGGTTTTGTACCTACTTATCCTACTTGAGCAATTTGAACGCTTCCAGAATATATGTAATTTTTGCATTAAAATGAACCTCAGGCAGGGGTTTGTTTGGTCTTTAGAAAGGGTAATGAGTTTCTAGGAAACGTTCTCCTACATGAAAGTGTGATACCAAGATTTCAAAATGCAGTTTTGCTCTGGCTAAGTGTCAGTTATTTTGTGTCTTTCATTTAGAAATTATGTATTTGCCTCTAAAAACACTTTTAACTGGACAGAAGCACACAGAGCAAAAGCACACAGAGTTAAGGGTTTAATTACAAATGCTAGAGGATCATGCTGGTGTAGGCAGGAGCTACGCAGAAGGGAGCTCATACCCTCAAGCCTGTGAGCTAGTCTCCAGCACCAGCTGCTAATAAAATCTCCATTCTACAGAAAAGGCCAGGAGTGTGATTTCTAGCCAGCTGTAAATTCTTTGGATAAATCTTCCTTGGAGCAAATAACGCCAAGATAATTTAAGAAGCAGTGATACCTGGAGAAGGAGAGAATGCAGAGAGAGAAATGGTAAATCTGAGTTTGTTTTCTAAGAGTCACTAAAACAACCATTCCAAATGTCCTAAGAAGGACGTTTCATAATCTGTACTTTTGCACTTCAGTGGGGAGGGATGTGTCCGCAGCGAAGTCCTCCCGGCCCTCAAGACTCCTTCCCGCATCCTGGCTTATTGCGTATTTTCTCTAGTTTGATAGAAGCTATACAAACAGCACAGCCACAGCTCACTGATCCAAAGTTAAGATCCAAAGGACTTGGAAAGTTTCACTCCATGTCCCAGTAAGCAAGGTCCTAATGCTGAAAAAATGTAAGCTACTTTTGGTTTGCTTTGAAAACAAAGCCAAAAATTGGAAAGAGCTTTCAATGGAAATTTATCAGTTGTATCCCAAAATGTATTCATTCACCTTTCAGCAAGTGTTTCCTGAGCACCTATTATTTACTTACCAACTACAATTCTCCTTATGCCTATCTATTGTAAGCATCAGAGTTACCAGTTCCTACTGGCATGCCCACGCTTGCTCCAAGCTCTGAAACTAGCATCGATAGGCAAGAGAACTTCTCTGAATGATCTAGTCTGGCCTTGAAATTGACCTTCTGTGACATTTCAGTCACAGAGCTGCAGATGGGTTGCTAAACCCCAATAAGATAAGGCAAATAGGGAGGCTATGAGACCAGAGCTCGCTGTGTGCTTTAAGAGAGCTGTAGGCACAGGACAGGAGTTGTCAGCCATTCCCAATGATGAAACATCCCTTGAAATAAACAAAATTGGGTATTGGGAGCGTACGAAAGCGAATGTGATGCCTGACACCAGGGAAATCGATTTCAGTTTTCAGGATCCAAGGTCATGGTCTTGGTGCGAAATCATGACTCTTCTGTTCCATTTAGGGTCTGTCACAAACTAGGCAATGCCCTACTGGGTAGGAAGTCAACAGTTTTTGATGGCTGCCATTTGACCATCTGAGTCGCATCCTGTGTGGGGCAGGTAAAGGATAAAGGTAGAGTCCTCCGTTGGGGAGTTCTATGAAATGACATGCACTGTCTAGGAGTGATCCCTTCTGCCAAGACAGGGCCCCATGAACAGTGCAGAGGCAGGTCCCTGGATATTCTACTCTGTGAAGCTTCCTGTTCTTGCTAATAGCCCATCCTTTTGATGATGCCCACATGCATGATACTAAGCATCTGATACCAACAATGACGATCCTTGGGCAACATAAAGAGAGTAAGAAAAGACAAAGGAGAAATTTAAGTGGGTACCAGAGAGAGGATGACAGAGGCAATTGTGGCTAAGACTGGAGAGGAAAAACAGGAAGAGGTACTGGGCCCTCTCCTTCATGTAAGCTCCACAGAGCAGTCACCATTTGATACGGTCAGTCCCTACCTGGAGACATTATCCTGTTTGTCCATCTCACGCAGGACCTTCCTCTTACTTCCCTTCTGTCCTAGTTCGCTTGGGCTGCCAAACAAATGGCACAAAGGGAGTGGCTTAGACACCTTTATTCTTCCTACAGTCTGGAGGCTGGTCCCTGAGATCAGAGTGGCTGCAGGGTCAGGTTCTGGTCAGAACCCTCTTCCTGGCCACTGTCTCATGCTGTCTTTCCTTAGTGCACGTGCATGGAAAGAGAGAGATCTCTCTTGTCCTCTTTTTATAAGGTCTTTGATCCTATTGGATAAGGACCCCCCTCACAGGACCTTATATGGAGAGGCAGGACTTCACCATGTGAATTGTGTAGCACACTGTTTGGTTCATAGAACCCACCACGGCTAAAACATCTTAGGGGGTTGATTCGGCTGAAGCGCCTCCTAGCTAATCACTTCTGATTAATGTCAAGAGCTTCTGTCTAACCCAGAAGTCCCAAACGCTTTCCTGTGGAGCCTGACAGCTCAGTAAACCTTTGAAAAAGTCTTAACCTTCTCCGTATAGTCCCACGACTTGGAAAGACAGATTGGCCTTGCTCTCCGAATGCTATATGGGGCCATTCCACGCTCGTCATTAGGCTTCGCTGGAGCTGATTTTTTTGCATGTTATCTGTGGGTTGCACAGCTAGAGTTCAGCCTGCTCACCTGCTTTAATCTGTCTGCATGCTCCCTTCTCATTATCCTCTGCCTGAGCCCAGCAGTCATGGCTGGATGCAGACCCAGGCCATTCTCAGGCTTCCCCATCCAAGGCAGCGAAGTCTCCGTGGCGTAAGGTATGACAGCTGAGGCAAAGTTCCATTTTATCAGCACTTCACCTGGACAGACTCTGAGAATAATCCAGTTTTATAAACAAATCTCCAAATTACTTACTGCAAACCTTTTTTCTCCCCTGCCCCCCTGCCCAATAGGTGTAATGTTGACTTCTATGGTTCCCTGTCATGGGACTAGAAAATCCAAGCCCACTTTCAATGGGCAATGTATTCAGTAGCCTTCCACTGGCAGATATCTTTATGAATGGAGTATGGATAAAAGAGAAGAAAAACATTTTTCTTAGGTACCTTGCCTAATTTTCCTGTTACTAACTTCTGAGTTATTTTAAATCCCAGGCCGGAATATTATGCTTTTGTGATGAGCAAAATCAGACAAGGTCAATGCCTTTGTGGGGCTTAAAGTCTAGTTAGGAAATAGATTTCAATCAGATAATTAACTAAAATAATGGGAATATTTCAATAAAGAAGCGTGCTCTGCTCTGCCCTGAAGAAGTACATGATGTGAGTATTTAATAAAGAAGCAAGATTTCGCTTGGGGAAATGAGAAAGGGTTCTCCGAGGAAGTGTTTGAGTTGAGAACAGAAGGTTGAATAGGAGATACTTACAAGAAATAGGGAGTGTTTCAGAAAAAGGACAAGCTGCAGCCTGGAGCACAGAGAGCACGGCACACTGTGCTCCCAAAATAAGGCCATTCCTAAAGCACGGCAAATAAAAGTCTTATGAGATGTTTCAACCAAATGTTAGTGGTTTCGCTTTTACTTCTTGCTCTTCATTAATTAATCCATAAGAAACCATTGAATGGAATGATTATAAGTAAGCGGTAACAGTCAGATTCGGATATAATATGGCTATGAGAGACGTGAGGATTACAGAGGTGTTGAAGATGATTACTCATAGGTTGTGTGTGTGTGTGTGTGTGCACCTGAGTGAGTGGCGATACCACTGGCTGACACAGGAAACACTGGAAGAAGCACATCTGGAGGGAGATCACCAGTTTTGTTTTTTGATCAGACCTACTCTGGAAAGCCTGTGAGTCTCCCCCCGAGTAGACGAATGCTGTGAATTCTGATACCGTGGAAAACCAGGAATAGGGAACAGCATGATTCTGGGATGAGGAGCTGGGATTCTGAAGCCAGACTGCCTATGTCTAAATTCTGATGCTTTCATTTAGTCGCTGTGCGGCCTCAAGCAGTTCGTCAACCTCTTAGAACCACTGTTCTCTCATTGGAAAAAATGGAGCTAATAATACTTGTCCCCTGCGGCTTTGTGAGAATTAAAAGAAATAACACATGTACGCATAATGTTTCAAGAAGAGTGGTTGGCACGTAATAAGCAGTTACCAAATGTGAGTTGTTTCTCCTGCTTCTTACTCATCGTCCTTGCTGTTACCATTGTAATTACCAATATTGAACAAAGGAAGGTAGGTGTGCAGCGAGACATGGTCAACGCGGCCAACACAAGCGTGGTCAGCACGTCAGTGGAGATGATCAAATGGAGAAGGGGAGGTAAAAAGAGAAGAGAGGTTAGGATGACGTCTCTGACAAGGAAAGAATGACCAGGCTTCAAAGCTCAGATGAAGACATTGGCCTTAAGAGGAGGCAGGACAGCTGATCTGCCACCCGGGCAGGAGCGGTGGAGAGGAAGAAGGCAGGCAGCTGTTTTGCTCATGGGAAGTTCAGGGCTTCTGGGCTTTTACGTTCTGTTGGAAAATAGAAGTAAGATTCTCCTCTGAGAAAGGTGATTATAAGTGTGCCGAGTGGGGAGGGGGAGGCACAGGGCGTGCGTGACCAGGCACTTCAGAATGTTAGTTTGAAGAGCCTCGCAGTCGGTGGGAGGATGAGCTGGCTTGATGAAATATGGTATGAAACTCGGGAGTCCTGAGGGGCCATTTGAAGTTGGTGAGAATAAGTATAAAGAAGAAATGATATGTTTTCTTTTTCAACTTTTTTTAATCACATAGTGGTTTTATGATATAGTCACAGACATCATGGACATTTGGATTCAACAAGGCTGGTGTTGTAACAAAGAGGGGTAATACTGAACAGAAGGTAAAGGGATGGATGGTACTATCGAAATGATGGATGACGGATTCCGAGTTGGATGGGGGTGGGGCTGGAGGAGTGGATGGGTGAGAACAGAGAGAGAGGTCCAGCGGTGGGAGCTGAGCAGAAAGCTAGGGAGGAGCAGGCTATTTGAGTGAAGATGCTTGTTTTCAAGCTTTTGAAGAGAAACCGCCAAACTCAGCCTCTTCCTCCCCAATATCTTTCATCTTCTCTACAGTAGTTCCTGCCCCACCTCTATCCCAATGACCAAGCCAATAAAACGCCTTTATTTGTGACCACTGAGTTCATCTAGATGTCATATTAACAAGTCACTTTTTTTTCTTACTGTCAAACCACTGAATAAATGAATCATATACACTACTTTCACCTCTCTTTCTTTTCTTTGCCTCAGGAATCTTATTTCCATTCTCCACTCCTCAATGTTACTAATGTTCCTCTACCTAATCTAATGATTTTTTAAAATATTTTATTTATTTATTTTTAGCCGGAGGGAAAGGGAGGGATAAAGGGAGGTAAATGTTTGAGAGAAACATCAATGTGTGGTTGCTTCTCACACACATCCTACTGGGGACCTGGCCCGAAACCCAGGCAAATGCCCTGGCTGGGAATAAATAGAACCAGTGACCCTTTGGTTCACAGGCCGGTGCTCAATTCATTGAGCCACACCAGCCAGGGTGAAATCCAATGATTTTTTAAAATATTAATCATCATGTTTGAAGAAAAAGTAAGAACTCTGAAAAGCAAAGACGTAGAGAGGGAAGGTCAAGTGGAAATATGGCTTTAAAAATAAAAGTATGCAGGCAGAACTAGGGAAGGACTATTTAAGGCACAGCACAGAGCCTGTGGACAATAAGGATCTCTTGCTGGAGGCCGTAAGAGACAAAATCGGCCGAGTAGGACTGGGATGACCTCGGCTGACTTTTGCACACTAGGCTCCCTATTCAGACTTAATTCTGTAGCAGTGGGGGAGTATTAAGGATATTTTAGCAGAGAAATAGCATAAAGACAGTGCTGTTTTAGGAAGATTAATCTGTTGAACTTCAAAATCAATTAAGTATGACTAAAGTCTCTGGATCTGGTTAGGAGGATTACATTCCACCCAACAAGCATTTAGTGAGCTTTCCTAGGGCGTTGTGCCCTCCTTTGTCCTATGACACTGTCCTGTGGACGAGCAACATGCTGGTTCCAGGCACGACACGAAGTATTTGCAATGAGGCATACACCCCCCAGGACGTGACCAGCACGGTAACGGGAGCTGTCGGGAAGAATGTGGGATAAACAGCTCTAATACGAGGCATTAATGAAGATGCTTCGAACCAGAAACGTTTGTTAAATTTTCTGTAATTCTCAAGGGTTAATCAAGAATACCAACTGAGGTGAAGAGTTAGGAGAGGACTTCACCTATCGGACATGAATGGGGTCTTGCAGGGTAGAAAGCGGTTCCACCAGCTGGTGAAAATAATTGCAATTGCACTAAATTGGGGCTTTGGTCACTATTCTCTATATACTGACTTTGCAGCTCCCAGCCCCAAAGGCCGCCCGTGGGTCGGAGCCTTGGGGCAATGGGATGTGGAGTCTGGATACGGACCACACTCTGCTCTCTGAAAGTTCTTCCTTGAGGGAAATCAGAACTACACGGCTGGAACCATTCAATTCCTGCAGTAATGAGATATCGTTGACTATTGATCTATCAAAAGACGGTATTGATGAGCTGTCCTGTTGGTAACCAGGGAGCAGTGAAAGGAGACACGAGGAGGTAGTGGGAGAAAGGGACAGAGGACGTGATGAATGAGCTGGGCCATAAGGCCATTTTAAGAGAGTTGGATTCTACTTTCTTTGGGTTCTGGGTTTGGGGGTGAGGTTAGCCCATCAATGCAAGAGGCAGCGAAGGCTGCTGATGAGAACACAGAAAGGGTCAGCAATAGGGCTGGCTTTATATTCTCAGGCAAATCATCTTTCCTGGACTTATTACGCCCACCTGTGAATTGAGGATAATAACCCGTGACCTTTTGTGATCACAGTAAGTGAAAAATGAGATGTTGTAGGTGAAGGACTTTGAACTCCCAAAGACAAAGGAGCTCTTACATAAAATTCCCAGAGAGTGGTGTCAGCGTGAACTAGCATTTACGAGCGCTCGTTCCGCGAGGCGCACCTTGCAGATCAAGTGCGCTGAATTAACGAAAACTACAGATTGCCTCTGCCTGTGGGAAGTTTGCCCTTCGGAGGTGATGTAAATATATTTGTAGAAGAGATAAGCATTTCCAAGGAGGGAAAGAAAGACTTTCTTTTCTTAAGGTTCATATCTCCATGTTTGGCTGACTTGATCATTTTAGTCATTTTTACCACTTATATTTCTGGTGCTGATGTGACACCCCAGGATCAAGCGGGGCCCATTCAGAAGTCTGATCCCGCAAACTGTGTCGTCAGCTGTGGAGGAGCAGCCTGTCCAGGCACAGCAACCGGCGGGAGGCAGAGAGCCCTTGGACAGACCCGGATAACAGGTACTAAGCATGAGATCGGTACTCGTTTTGGAGACTGGAAGCCAGGGGAGGAAGTAAACGGGTCTTGGGTAGGTCAAGCCAGGAGCAGGCTTCCCTCCTGCTGTTGGGGTTGGGGGAATGTGCATGATGGCAGAAATAGAATTTTTTCTCTGTCTAGGGACTGCAAATGTCTGGGTGCCTCACACTGCTGGTCTCAGTGCCCCAGGAGCCTCTTATGTGATGAATGACTGCACCTGTTTTCCCAAGAAAATTAAAGAGACGTAGTCAGTTAACCTGGAATTGTCGGCCGGGCTGTGCTGGTGGATGGGAAGTTTCTGCCCAGGCTTTGGAGGCTGAGACTGCAGCAGTCAGAGCTGTCAGAAGTGGGATTCCACTACCACCTAGTGGACAGTGAAGGAACTGACCCCTTCCCCTGCTCACCCCAGAGAAAGTCAAGGTGAGGAGGAAGGAGACAACCAACACAGAGGTTAGAGTTCTGTTAAGGTTAGTGCATAAAAAGAGTCGTCCTTTTATCAGCCACCGGAGGGAAGGCGTCTCTGACCGTCCTGCTGGGAGAGTGACAGAAGCTGGGAGGACTGCTACTCCCCCTGAGAGTGTGGTCCCTGTGACCCCGGACCAGGGGATGTGTCCCGCCTGAGGCGGGGTATTCAGCGGACCAGAGAAAGGCATGGAGCCTCACGAGAGTAAACCGTGTTCCTGTTTGAGGCCAGGAGCCTATTATTCGACTGCAAATCAGCTCACTGTAGTCAAAGACTGTAGTTCAGTCATTTCGGTCTGGGGGCGCCCTCTGTCTCATGCACTGAGTCTGTGGGTCCCTATGGGCGCAGAGTTTCCATGGCAGATGCAGTACTTGCAGATTTATATATTAAAAGAAGTCATGTCCATTTATGTATGGGCACAATGAGACTAACCCTTAGTGTCACTGCCTATCAGCAGCTAAGAGTCTAGAGCAGTTGGCAGGAACATAAACAAGAAATTGCAAAGAAATGTGATAAGAGCCTGTGGGTCGTTTTAAAAAATTTGTTGAATTTGAGGACTTCCGCCAAGATGGCAGCGTAGCTGGTCGCACTCGCTGCCCGCACATCCAGAATGTCCATACAATGAATGCAGTAGCAAAAAATTAAACAACCAGAACGGACAGAATCGAACTGAAGGGAAGTCCGACACCCAGGAGGTAGGAGAAGACGAACAACCAGGCCGGTAAGCGGGGCAGAAACGGGCGGAGGAAGCAGCGCGCACGGAGGGTCTCACTCACACCGCGACTTACGCCACTACTCAGGCTGCCAGTGCCTGAACAGGCCATGGCTCCAAACAACGGGTGAATCCCGCAAGCCAGCGACGCTGCCGGAGAGAGGCCAGGGCTGAGCCAGCAGAACCGAGTCTGGCAGAGGAGGCGGTGGGGAGCTGGGGAGAGGAGGAATGACGGGAGCCCGCGGTGATCGGAGGTCACCATTGCTTCCTCCCAGGCCCCGCCCCCAGAGGCAACGTCATCCAAAAAGAGACCCAGGTCGCAGGCACCTGCCAGCTGACAAGTGCACCGAGATAAAAAGAATGAAAATGGCCAAAAAGGAGGACCACAACAAATTATAACTAATGGATGACAACATAGTCAACCTATCAGATGCTCAATTTAAAATGCTTGTAATCAAATTGTTAACAAAACTGGAAAATAGGTGGACGCAAATAGTTGAACAGATGAAGAATACGATAAGGATAATGGAGGAAGATTTACAGGGAACCAATAGGGAAAAAAAGGAGGTTGGATCTCAAACCAATGGGATGGACCAGAAGGAAGAAACAA
>PVJI01017975.1:0-34414 GCA_004026765.1 Micronycteris hirsuta
GACACTTTCCTGCCTCTTCGGGCTGAACCAGTGACAAATCGTATCACTAATCCTGGAGTTTGTTACAAAGTGTCCTCGTCTCATGTGGAAACCTCTCTGCAGGGTTTGGTGCTGTTCTCTCAGGCTGATTATTTGAGATTTATGTCCTCAAATGCCAAACTGCACTTTTAATCTGTCATCAAAGCAGCTGATCAGAACCAGAAATGACAAGATTTAACACATACTTATCCATGCCAAAGACTAACAGCAAAAATTGCAATGCATGTCACCACATTCAAAGTAAACATGATGTATTAATGACTGGGTTTTCCACTCTCATGAAAAATTATAGGTTCCTTCTTACTAAAAACAAATTATTTTAATTTCCCTTAAGAAGATTATGATTAATTGTACAAAATTACACTTGTCTTTAATTGAATAGATTTCCTGCTTTCCCCTAGATTAATGGTGTATTATATATCATTAAAAACCCAAAGAAGGAAATCTTCCTCTTCAAGACTAAAGCTGGGTTTTAATGGCTACTGTGCAAATATACATGACGGTTGACAAGTTTCATTCCTTTGTTACAATGACGTATGGAAAGTGTCATACAGTGCTGTCTCAGTCTGTCTGGGCTTCTCTATATAAAATATTACAGACTAGGTATCTTTTTTAAAATATGTTTATTGGTTTTAGAGAAAGAGCAAGCTAGGAGGGAGATGGGAAAATTAGATAGAGAGAGGAAAAGAAGAGAAGGGGGGAGGGGAGGGAAGGGAAGAGAAAGGAAGGGAGGGAAGGGGAGAAACTTTGATGTGAGAAAGAAACATAAATTAACCGCCTCCTATACACACCCTTGGGTGGATCTAACCTGCAACCTAAGGAGGTGACTTGACAGGGAATGGAACCCCCAACATTTTGTTGTATGAGAGGATGATCCAACCAAGTGAGCAACACCGGCTAGGGATGGGTATCTTATAAACAAAAAGAATTTAGTTCTCACAGTTCTGGAGGCAGGAAGTTCAAAATCAAGGATGCCAGCCATCTGATCATGAAGGCTGGGTGAGGGGCCTTCTTCCAGGTTCATAGCCAGCAACTTTTCATTCTGTTGTCACGTGGTAAAAGGAGCAAAGGGGCTCTGCGGGGTCTCTTTTATAAAAGCATTAATCCTGTTCACAAGGGCTCCACCCCATGACCTCAGCTCATCCCAAAGGCCTCACTCCTTGTACCGTCACATCAGGCACTAGAATTTCATCACATGAATTGGGGTCATGGGGAGGGGGACCCAACCATTCAGACCATAGCATGTCTCAATTCTAACTTAGTACAAGCATACTGATGTCACCAAAATCTCACCAAGAGTATAGTGGTTTTCAATTTTTTTTTTTTTTTTTGAGAAAAACAGGACATGAAAGCCAAAAGGGATTGCTAACATGTGGTAGGCTAAGGCTTTGTAAAGATATATCCCAAAGGCAGGGTTCTCATCCTCAGCACTGCTGACGGTTTAGGCTAAATAATGTTAATGTTGTTGGCAGGGGCGGCTCTCCTGTTCAGCGTAGAATGTTTAGCAGCATTTACCCACAGATGCCAGTAGTACCCCCCAGGGGAGACAACCAATGCTCAGATGCCAGTAGTACACCCCCCCCACCAGGTGAGACAACCAATGCTCAGATGCCAGTAGTACACGCCCCCCACCAGGTGAGACAACCAATGCTCAGATGCCAGTAGTACACGCCCCCCCCCATTGGTGAGACAACCAATGACAACCCCTGGGGGGCGAAACTGGTCCTGGGTGAGAGCCACTGCCCTAAATTATAACACTCCTCCCTGGCCCGCAATCTAGAGGGCGTGATACCTGATCCTGCCAGTTGTTCTCCAAGGCCTGTAACCCTGTTCCAATAATGGAGGATCTAGCTAATCTCGTGACTGTCTAGGATAAAGGCCTCACTTCCCTACCTCCCTCCCAACTAAATGGAGCAACAGCACAAAAGTTAGGTTAATAAGATTTAAGCAAAAATTATGTGGAGAACCTCCTGGTTATGCCCGTAAAATAAAAGGAATATTGCCTCCCATTCCACGTTGCCCCTTTTCGCTGGCTAGGTGTGAGCGTGCTGGTGAGAGCTAGCCATAGAGGTAGGACCAGCGATCGACGCCGCCTGTTGAGGATGTCAGAGCAATAAGATAAAAGGCAGTTGGATGTCTGATATAGACGAGGTGCCATGACAGCTCTGAGCCCAGAGAGAAAAATAAACTTGTCTCATTTCAACTACTGCTCTGTTGGAGTCTTTGTTATAGCAACTGGCATTGGCACCTTAACTAATGCAGATCCCAACTACTGGTGCATATACTAAGTTGGCAGCAGTTACAATAGGAGGAACTTTCTTTGCCCCACTGGAATCTAAGGGAGGCTCTAACTGTGTCTTCATCCTTGATTGGAAAATAGCCCCTTTTGGCTCTAACACTACCGGTAACCAGGGAAACCAGCACTGAGCAGTGAGGGAGGACGGAGCTAGTGATCTAGTCAGTCAGATCACTGAATTAGCACAGGTGGCCAAACAGGAAGACAGTATATAAGGGCGGTCCTTTCAGGCTTAAACTGAGATTCACGTCTGGACAGGTGAGGCTGGTGGAGGCCCCTCGATAGTTGTCTATTTGCATGAAATGTTTTACCACTGAAAGTGTGTGCTAGGATGTACTTAATTTTGTGAGTCTCAAGAATGAGAAAGACATAGCTGTGGAAAGGATCACCAGTGTCGGGTCACCTGCCCAGCCCCATGGACAAGGTCAGAACCAGTAAAGAGTGAAGATGACAGGTCCAAGGGAGGGAATAGGTTCCAGAGGGTCTTCCTGAAACACAGGGCACACAGAGTGGACAACGGTGAATGTGGCCGGGAGGATGAGTTGTCTCCCCACTATGGCAAGAAATGCAGCCCCAGCTGGTGGGAGCGTTCTAGCCCGTCCGTGGTGAAGGCGAGAGGACCCTGGCAGAGGCCTGGAGGGCAGGGCCCTGTGCACATCATCGTACCTCACAGGGACGTGCCAGAGCCGAGTGCTGCTGAGGGGATGGGACTTGTTTATGAGCACAAATGAGGTACCACCATGGTCACAGCCAGAAACACTCGAGGATGGGGGATTGTGAAAGAAGGTGAGGCCATGCGTGATGAGGCGAAGCCTTAAGCTGGCCAAATTGACCATTAATGTTGATGTCCCCTGTGGCAGACAATGTCGAATGCCTGACCCAACCAGCATTCCAAGACTTTCTCCCTACAGCATTCTAGCCACAAGGGACTCAGGACAGTGTTCAGGACACTGTAACAAAAACAGAAGACCATAGTGATTTCCTTGCTGACGCAAATGCTGCCCTTCCTCCTTCTCTTTTTTCCAAAGGGGTGTCAACGTGATTCCCGAAGCAACAGCAGCTGGCATCATCTCTGAGCCTCTGTAACCCTTGGTGTCCAGACTTCTTGTTAGAGAGGAAACAGCCTCACGCGCTTAACTGATGGTAGCCGGGCTTCTCTCACTGGCAGTCATCGCTACCTGGTATGTGGCTACAGGCTGCTAAGGCCCAGGAACTTCATATGACAACAAACGTGGCTGTCAGCCCTTCAGAAAAAGTTGTCTAAGGCTCATATACAAGCCAAGTATCTCTTTCCACACACTTCATTCAGTCTGTATTCAGCCTTCGTGTGACTTCTTACAATGTCTTGATGTTCAATTTACCTATCTAAAAATGTTTGATGCTGTCAAGGATACAGAAAAATAATCCCTCCCATACTGCTCAGGGAAATGTAAAATGGTACAAACACTCTGGAAAAATTCTTAGTAGTTTCTCACCAAACTAAACACTCGCTTTCCTTATAACCCAGCAATCATATAGTCTTGGGCGTTTATCCCAGAGAACTGAAAACTTATGTTCACACACACATGCACAGAAACTTGTACATGAATGTTTATGCCAACTATCTCTGTAAGAGGAAGGTTAGTTGAAGCGTACAGGGAACTCTTTGTATTTATTTTGCAACTTTCAGTGAGTCTATAATTATTTCTAAATAAAATGCTTAAAAAAGAAAAGTCAGCCCAGGCCAGTGTGGTTCAATTAGTTGGGCCTCATTCTGCAAAGTAAAAGTTCACTGGTTTGATTCCCGGTCAGAGCACATGCCTGGTTTGCAGGTTTGATCCCAAGGCTGGAGCAGGCAGGAATGGAAGGGAACCAAGAAGTGTTTCTCTCTCACATTGATGTTTCTCTCCCTCTCCTTCCCTTCCCCTCTCTCTAAAAGAAAAATAAAATAAAATGCATAAAAAATAATAAAATTTAAAAGTCTTAATAATCAGAAGATATAACTAACTATTCAAATTGTCTTTTCTGAATGTAATCTACAATTGTTTTCTTTAAAATTTCTCATATAGTTTTAAGCTTGATAGATAAAGTATGACAACTATAGGAAGAAAGAGAAAAAAGTTTGGGGTATCCCTGGCTGGGTGGCTCAGTTGGTTAGAGCACCATCCCGTACAACAAAAGGTTGTGGGTTCAATCCCTGGGCAGGACACATACAAGAAGCAAGAGAGAAATGGATGTTTCTCTCTCACATTGATGTCTCTCTTTCTCTCTCTCACCAACTGCCTCCTCTCTCTCTAAAATCAGTGACCATATCCTTAGGCCAGGAGTAAAACAAAAGTTTGGGGAATGGAGGAAGAAAGCAGAGAACAATACATATCCTTTGGACTTGGAGATGAACAGTAAATAAAACAATGAAAATATTTTCAAATTTTTAGTTAGAAAATGGAACTTAAGAGCCTTATTCAAAGATAAGCAATAGGCCCCAAAATAAGGTAAATACAAATACAATGCAGACGTGAATTTTTCAAGTCAATGACACTGTTTTGGGAAACTCTTGCTTCAATTGCCTTTCATGGGCCAAAGAAAGACTCCCAGTCACCCTCCACACAATTAATCATTTTTCTTACCTCTCTGATAAAAAAAGAAGAAATTAACAAATTGTAACAATTAAGCAAGTTACACAAAAGCTGTATGTACTTTCCCTCGAAAGATAAATTGTACACGTTCACAGCAAGCAGCACAAGAAACGTCTGTGAAATTCTTGCACAGACTCTCATCGAGAGAGTAGGAGAAGCCAGCCCTGGGCCCAACCCGCCCTCCTCCAGCGAGGCGGTGAGTTAAGACAGAACGTTCTGTTACCCTGGAATGTTCTCAGGCTCTCATTTTTGTCTGGAGTGGGTGATAAAGATGTCAGAAAGTTTTCCCTTCCAAAGTGGTCATCTGGTCCTTCGCAGAAATAGCTGTGGATTAGGGGCAAAATTCCCAAAATCAAGTGAAAGGGGGGACTCCATAGGGCTGTAACTTTTGAAAAAATTCCTCCCCCAAGCAGCTGAAACAGGTGTGATTATTCTACGAATGCTGCAGAGCGTTATCTTGGGGAGAACACAGAGGGCCCGGAAGAAGAACTGGTGCTGGTTGCTGCTGTTTGGAGCTGCAGACCTCTTGCTTTATAAAAAGAACTGAAGCTGGACTTACAGGGAAGGGGGCTATCTTCAATTTTGGCAAAGCCCTTATATATTTAGGACCTTCACTTTTTTTTTAAGTTTTACTTATGATCCCTGATAGTTTGCAAACATGTATAGTCTTGGAAAATATTCTGGAAGCACATTACACAAATTGAAAAATCTCACTTATCTTTGAACATAGCCCAGAAATGTCAGGCACAGAATTGTGGCAAATACTGGCTGCTGAATGAATACCCGAGCAAATGAAACTTAACACACACTTTGAATTACCGCTCTCATTTTAAAATATCAACTGGGGATGGCTATATCATCAAATTCCAATTTCAATGGTAATGTTCAGAAAATTTAAGAAATAAAATGTGCAGTTCTAGAAGAACCATCACCATTATTTGAAATTATTAGGATTAAACTTTTTGGGAAAAGGAGAGTACCATTTGTAGGTTTTGTTTATTTGGCATTCCATCTATGCAAGAACAGCATTTTTTAAAAAAGCAGAAAGCTGAGTTATGGCACCAATTTAAGGGCCCAAGGTATCCAACTGTTAGGAGAGACTAGATCGGAGGAAGACTGTAACTGCAGCCATTCATATTGTACAAACTAGTCAATTCCTTTATCTTTAATGGTGGCTACAGAAAATGTCAAAGCTCATTTTTTTTTCTCTTCCAACTCATATTTTGCTGTGAGACGCACGTCCTATAGTAACTCTTGGCTGACTTGAAAGGCTTTCTGGGACATCCATTCCCCAGGACTCAATTTTCTCTATCAGATTGTTGCAAATAAATCTCATTTTATATCTCAGCTCGTAACAGCAGTGAAAATGCCTTACCGTGTCTCTGCTTTCTATTGCTGTGGTTAATGCTACAGCTGAGGACTTGATCGTCCTCCACAGAAGATGGGAATGTTATTTTCCTTCCCTCACCCTTCAGCTCCCAGGAGCAACTGAGCAGTAAGGTAGTAAATCACCGTCATAATTGTCTAGATATATCTAGTCAACTGGCTTAATGAGACGAGAAGTAGGTTGCAGGGAAAGAGGAATGACATTTTAACAAGACAACTTGAATCAAGCTGTAATTTATCCTTAACAACACATTTAATTTTTCTGGAATGCTATCAGAGGGTAAGTCGCCCTTTTGAAGATGCCAAGCCCTGCTTAATCCTTTGAATCACGTCATCAAATCAACAAAAGCACACAGGACATTTTTTTTAAATCTTTGAAAACATATACTTGCAAAATGCTGTCTATCTTCCTCATTTTTGGTGGTTCTGTAGCATTTGAGATTTAAAATATTCCCTTTGAAAAGGTAATAGTTCAATACAGTTTTTGGTTTTGGGTTTTTTCTGCAAGACTTAGCAAATCCTATACCTGCGCTTCCACATTCTTCTGTTAAGGAAATTAACTGGACCTGAGCTTTGTGTTTACTGTCTTCAAACCTCATTAAATACTCCCAAACCTAAGATGGCCCAGCATCCTGGAATCTGCGAGGGGCCATGTTCAGATTTAGAAACAAATGTACAGGCTTCTCAGGGGCCTGTCAGTGCGGCGGTTTCCACAGGTGCACCTGGGGGCTGAGGTGGCAGTACTCACACTGACGGGAAATGTACAAGGAGCCACAGCAGCTCTGTGTTGCCATATTTTTTAATCTCAGTGTAGATTAGGACTACTTTTTTTTAAGATTTTATTTATTTATTTTTAGAGAGAGGAGAAGGGAGGGAGAAAGAGCAATGTATGGTTGCCTCTCACATGGCCCTCACTGGGGACCTGGCCCATAACCCAGGCATGTGCCCCGACTGGGAATCGAACTGGGACCTTCTGGTTCCCAGCCCACGCTCAATCCACTGAGCTACACCAGCCGGGCAGGACTACATTTTTTAAAAAGTGGAAGTCACAAGTGCTTCTTCTCTTCATTCTCTCTTTGTAATTTTTGAGTGTAATGCGTATTTACCCGTTCTCTGTTTTAGCCTGAACCATTAATAGAGGCTGTAATCAGAGCAGAGCCAGGTCTCTCTCAGGCAAGACTGGTACTTTGCACCTCTCACCATTCTCTTCTTCTTTTCCTTCTTCCTAACCTATTCTCGATCCTTTTTTTTCTTCTCTCCACCCTTCCTCCTTTTCTCCTTCCTTCCTTCCTTCCTTCCTTCCTTATTTCCTTCCTCCCTCCCCCTTTAGTTATCCCGGCTTCACAGAGACCCTTCCTCCTTCCTCTTTGAATTGCTTGCTGGTCCCTCATTTAGATGTAATTCAAAAACAGGGACTTGCCCTGAGTAGTTTCTCAGTTGGTTGGGCATTGTCCTGCAAAGCAAAAAGTTGCTGGTTCGATTCCAGGTCAGGGCATATGCCTAGGTTGCAGGTTCAGTCCCCCATTGGAGCATGTGCAAGAGGCAATCAATCATCGTTTCTCTACCTCTCTTTCTCCCTCCTTTCTCCTCTCTTTAAAAAAAAGGAGGGGAGCAGACTTCACATAGATGTCTTAGTCAAAACTCTATTGATACTTAAAGCCTGCATTTCTGCTGTGATGTTGAGATGTTAAAGGAATGACTACTCTGTTGCTTGCACTAAGACATGCATCTCTCCAAAGCCTTTGCTTTAAGCAAGAGGCGATCCCTGTGGTGGAGCAGCTCTTCCAGGTCCAGAAAGGAATGCATGCTCAGCACACCTGCTCCCTTAGTTGAAAATAGGTTTATCCGTTCATGATACAGGCTTAAAACAATTCAAAGAGCAGAGAAGTAGGCAGACTATGTAGTGACTCTGTCAGACTTGTCCTCACTGATTTACTCCCCACAATTCTCTGTAGGTACTATTATTATCCCCAACTTACACTGGCAGAAATGGAGGCACAGAGAGGCTAAATATTTGCCCAGGGATGCACAGCTGGTCTCTGTTAGAGCCGAGATGCTCCACACACAGGCTGGCTCCCGAGTTCCCACCTCTGATGGCAACTCTACTTCCTCTATAGACACGAGGATACACAGGACAGAGTTGGGAGGCTTTTTAAAAACATAAACTGTACCCACTGTTCTGACATTTAAAAACCATTTCATAGGGTAATGGAGAATGAGTGCTTAATGGGTATGGGGTTTCCTTTTGGAGTAATAAAAATGTCCTAGATCTAGACAGATGTGATGGCTGCATGACACTGTGACTGCCCTGAACGCCACTGAATTACACACTTCAAAATGCTTTATAGTTAATTTTATGTTATGTGAATTTTACATCAATTAAAAAAACAGTTCTCAGTATCTTGGAGATCTTCCCATACTACTGTATAATAATCAGTGTAGCCAGTACCCCATTTATGGACAATCGCGGTTTTTCCCCAGGTTTTTGCCATGACAAATTGTACTTCAGTGAAACCTCCTTGATCTTACATATTTGTACACGTGTTTTTCTATGGGGCAGATTCCTTAAGGTGTAATTACTGAGTTGGAAGGTGGGCCCATTTTAAGTGTTGAGAGATGCTGCCAAAATTCCCTAGAAGATATGTCGACGTGTGCACTTCCATAAGAATCACCCCTGGAAGAGGATTTCTAGGTTGCAAAGCAGCTCTCTCATCCTCAGGTGGAAGTCCAACATGCAGCTCTCTGTGGCCACACACTAAAATGCCACGCACGCTCTCCAACTCTGACCTCGCTTTTCTCAGTGAGTAAAGCTTCAGTTGGGGCCCACAGCGGCTCCCGGGCCCCTACCAGGGACTCGCAGTTTTAAAGACCCTTCTGCTTCCAGGTCCTGCATCCACACCATCCACCTCAACTCCACTCGCAGGGGATCAACGTCACTGCTTTCCAAATACACCGGGTCCGGCACAAATAACGCCCCTTTTTCTAATTACAAAATCTTTTACTATAAAATTGTAAGCATGTAATTCTATAACATAATATCACACTCAAGTATACCATATGGCATTTAAGGTGAAATGTTCAAATTACAACTATAATTTATTACACTCATATTACTACCCTACTAACCATACCTGAGCAGGCATTATTTCAGCTGGACCTTGTATATGTATGTGTGTGTGTGTGTATATATATATCCATTTATACCAAACATCTTGCCACTTTTAGCCTATCCAGAAGCCCCTCTGAGGACCTTTCTATCTACTTATCTATCATCTATCTATCATCTATCTATCTATCTCCGCTTCCTCTCAGGCCCCATGCTCTGTTAGAGAAAGTTGCCTGACTCTGGCCTCTGAAAGCTGGATCTTGACCTAGTCAAACCCTGGGAACCAATTCTCCTCCTACAGGGGCTGACAGAGGCAATTTCCCCAAAGATGGGTTCCTCCCTAGGAGGAATTTTCACACCAGCTGCTAAAAATATACAAACCAAAATGTGTCAAGTCTTTTACCCTGAAAAAAGAATGTGCTGACTCCTCCTTGTTGGATAAGTATTCACCCTGCTATTCTAATCCACCTTCCCCACACCTCCCTCCTCCACACACAGAGGAGATACCTACTTCCCCAGCTCCCTACACTCGAGATCCTTCATTAACTCTGTGTCATACTGTCCTTCATCAGGATAATAACACTCACCCAGCATAAACACACCAAATCGTTCTCAGCAGGTAAAATGAGAAAATTGCTCTCCTTTGTCACTTTCTCTTGTGCTCCCGTTTTCTCTAATACTTAGCAATGCTCAGTATGAAGACCACATTTCATTTTCAGGCATCTAAAAGATTAAGACCTACTCACCTTCTTCCACTTTGTCCTAAGAATAAAGTTAGTAAAGGAAAATAAAAAACATAAGTCTCTCCATCACACACTTTAGGACAGACAAGGTCTGTCCAGAAGGTATCCAGCCATTTACTATGAAAAATGGAGACATTTATTGAAGAAGATATAAGACACAAGAAACATTGTACATAGGAAAATGATGCCTCAGTCCCCTTCAAAGTAGGCACCTTGGGACCTCACACAGTTCTCCCAATCGCCATCAACTGTCCTGTTATATTTTCCTGAATCTTATCAATGGTCTGAAATCTCTTCCCTCTACTTTTGAGAAGGTTATTTTAGTTTTGGGAAAATCCAGAAATTTCAGGGCACCAAATCTGTGCTGTTGTGGGACTGAGTCACCTGGGTGATTTGATGTTTTGCCAAAAAATTCTGCACAAGAGATGATGTATGGGTGGGTACATTGTCATGATAAAGCTGTGAACCACCAGTTGCCCACAGCTGCGGCCTTCTGAATCATCCCAACAGTTTCCGTGGAGGAATGTTCAAGCTTAATACAAAATTTGATGCAGATTTGTTGTTGTACTCAGTCATTTTGAATGTGACGGCCACACAGTACACATGCTCACTTAACAGTGTCTACCGCCCCCACTGACTAGTACAGTGAAGTCATCATTGTTCACCCGTGTGCATTCCAGTCCACTCTTCTTGGCTGCCAGGTTACATCGATGTTGTGCACACCATTCTCATGATATTAACAATGGCTGGACTTCTTCCAGACAGACCTCGTATAGTATCTTAGTTCTTGCCTTATCTAAGTAGGAGGGGAAATATCTTTTGATAGAAAACATCCCAGGAAGTACACCTGCGGCAGAATCTTGCAAAACTAATATCTTCCAAGAATCCAATTATTCAGACTCTGTATGACTCGAAATCTTTAACTCTCAAAGGTTTGGGTTTACCCTGCAGGGGCAAGCATCCAAAAACTGAGAGGCTAGAAGGAGTGAAGAGTTTCCTAAGGGACAGGGTACACCTGTTACATTCGAATCCCTGGAAGCACAAAAGCTGTCCTCTAATTTTCTGAGAGCTAATTGTTCCAAGGCCCAGAGGGACCCTCCATATAATCAATTTCTGCAGAGACTTCATTCCTTGGCAAGAATAGCCTTTTCCTTTAATTTTTTTTTTTTCTGATGAGCTTAACCCATTGAATTCCAACTAATTCTTTAATGAATTTCTGTTTTCCCTGTGGACTTTCACATATTAAAAATATTGTCCACTTCTATTCCAAAAGCATTAAGTTTGGTTTGCTTTAACTGGAGCTGTGCCTACACTATATCAGGAACAAAACAAACGAACAAAAACAAAAACCCAGACAAAAGCAGTTAATTGATTTGATCGACCACAGACAATCCCTTAAGCTGACCGGTTTACTGAACTACCTAGTGATTTGGTCTACGTGATTAGTTGGTTCCTTGAAAACTATCAAACCGTATCAATAGCAACACTTCAGAAACAATTCTAAGGAATTTCTGTGTTTTCATCCTTTAAAAGTTAGCAGAAATAAGGCTCCTCTGAATTTGGGGGAAGGAAGATTCTCCCCACTCCTGATGAAGGTCACATGACGAAGAGCCATGCACAACTGCAGTGCAGAGTGGCACAGGTCACCCAGAATCAGGAAACTCACCAGAGAAGCACTGATAACTTAATACTGCAGGAGAGGCTCTCTGGAAATATAAATGCTCAGGATCCGGAGGAATTAATTTTTAGTTTGTCTTGTTGAGAATTCTGTAGACTCGTATCTATGAATTTCAAATGGGTTCATTTTCTTTTTCCAAGAGAGAGAAAGAGATAGGGGGACGGGGAGAGGGACAGGGGGAAGGGGGAGAGAGAGAGAGAAACACTGATTGGTTGCCTACCTCTCGTCTGTGCCCCAACCAGGAATCAAAACCACCACCTTTTGGTGTATGGGATGACACTCCAACCAACTGAGCCACCCAGCTCAGAACAAATTCAATTTTTATGTTTTATAAATGGCAAAGGCTAACTTTTCAATTTCTCAATATTCTCTCCAAGAGCCTTTTTAGTACTCTGCAGCGTGAAACCTTGAATGAAAATTTAATTACAAACTGCCACTCTGGGCAGCAGTTGGACTCAGATGGGGGTCCTGTATCAACTAGTAACAAGGTTTCTTCTTTATATTCTAGAAGATTTTATTCCAAGGGTTAATTATTCTTTATTCCTAAAGAACTGTGACTTAGATGGTTTCTCCTCAGTCCAGCTCATCTCTGGCTGTCCCAAGCCCTCTGCCTCGTATGTCACAATTTCCAGGGAAGGGCAGTTGGTTCAGCATCGATGGCTGAGACGAAATGCCCAAGTCTCCTCCCATCTTTCCATCCTTACCATTTCCTAACTCCCAAACCAAGATGTGCTCACACATGCGCACACACCTCATTTTAAATTATTTTAAAGAAGGTGGCACCTTCTTCTTCATAGCCTTCTGCTCATTTCTCTCCTTTCTGCTGTATTTTCACACATAAACAATTATCAGAGCAGTTGAGTAGGGGAGATACCTGAAAATCTGTTGGGTAGGATAACATATGAATTTTAAAGAGCCTGCTCAAGCCCTGGCTGGTGTGGATCAGTGGACTGAGCACCCGCCTGTGAACCACAGTGTCGCTGGTTCAATTCCCAGTCAGGGCACATGCCTGGGTTGTGGGCCAGGTCCCCAGTGCGGAGTCCTCAAGAGGCAACCATGCACTGATGTTTCTCTCCCTCTTTTTCCCCTCTCTTCCCCTCTCTCTAAAAATAAATAAAATCTTAAAAACAAAAGAGCCTGCTCAAAACAGACATGCTCATCCATCTGGACCTCAGTTTCCCCACCTACAAAAGGAGGGCAAGTCTACCTGCTAGTGGTTTGGGAAGGATGAAAAGGATAGTGCTTTCAAAGGCTCTTTAAGCTTCACTGTAAATGGTGCCAGCAAAGAACAAAGTGTCTTCTTCCTTCGGGCAGCATAATTACAACAAAATCTCATGAGTCTCATCTCCATGCATGTCTCTCAAATTGATCACACAGTGATTTTTAAGAACAGAGCAGCCCGTGTCATTTATTTATAATCGCTTTTCATGGTTACAGTGGGGCATTCAGACACGTCACCTTTGGGCTCTGGGGAACTGCTCATATTCATTAGGGAAAGGAAACAGTCTTTCTTTCAAATAAGCAATTTGATTGCTTCAGGAATAGGTCTGTAATTACGGGAGCGCTGGGACATGCTGTTGTTAATCAGATGACGAAACCAGCCCTGCTCCGAGTTGGAGGGGTCCGGCCTCTGCTTCCAGAGACTGTAATTAAAGGGGATGGCACCGGTCCCCCGTGCCCCATGACAGGGCTGGCACCACACTGGAGACACCAGGTCAGAGGCGCCTCCCGCCAATCTTGTCCTTTGTGGAGTTGGTGGCCTAAATAGAGTAGACGTTAGAATACTGAGGTGGTCATGCAGGCGGGATTTACCTGAAGGCACAGAGCGACCCCTGCTGCTTGTCTACCCGGTGGAGAGGTCAAGGGCGTGACTTATACCCACATTCAAAACAGTGTGAGATCATTAACTGGGGGGCAGGAGAGGGGGTTGACAGCGTTTAGAATTTTACTTTTCATATCCAGAGGCTACATCAGATTCTAACTAGAGTGGACCAATTCAGGAAGATTTAATACTTGAAATTTGACAGAAACAAATGCATGTCCTGTTTGCAGCGGGTATTCTAGTTTTCCGGCCTTTATTTTATCAGTCTTTTCCATTCTTTGTTCAGTCAGTTAACCTGACAAATATTTCTTCATTCCCTGCTCTCTCCCTGGGGAAGTGTGTGGCTCTGGGACAACGCGGTCTCCTCAGGAGGCTCACTTACTGCCCCGCTCCCTACCCTCTGCTTCCTGTGCTGTGATTTGGGCTGTTAGCCTCTTTCTTCTTTTCTTGCCTTTCATATTCACATTTAAAGTTACCCCTACTGCTTGCCCAGCCTTATAAAGCTACCAGCTATAAACAGAAAGGGACACTAAACTGACATAAAAAGCTTCATTTTGCCCTGGCTGGTGTAGCTCAGTGGATTGAGCGCGGGCTGGGAACCAGAGGGTCCCGGTTCGATTCCCAGTCAGGGCACATGCCTGGGTTGCAGGTCAGGGCCCCAGTGAGGGCCATGTGAGAGGCAACCATACATTGATATTTCTCCCTCTCTTTCTCCCTCCCTTCCCCTCTCTCTAAAAATAAATAAATAAAGTCTTAAAAAAAAAAAAAAGCCTCGTTTTGTTCCCCTTTGCTCACCATTACAACCACCAGAGACGGTGTCTGATAAAGAGCAGTTTGGGGGCCATTACACGAGAAACCAGCCTGGAGAGCAGCTTCGTGGGGTCCCACCAGCGGAGCTGGTTTCAGTGAAGGACGGTACAAATAAGCTACGCGGACAATTTCGCCGTGGCATCTGAGGACACTTTCTCATTTTAGCCAAGGTCTACTGGAGTGTGAGGATTTGAAACTGTTTTGCAAAGAGCAGATTCTTCAGTCAGCACCTCAGGGAGACTTTTTTCTATTAGAAAAAAATTAATTTGGGACCAGAAAGAGGAGCTGTCGGAGCGCTGCAGAACGTTCAGGCGGCTGTCCCTGGTGTTTCACGGAGGTGCTTCTGGGCCTGGTCTCGGTGCTCGCAAATCATTTCCACTGCAGCGACAACAGACCTGCACTCCTCCGCACCGCCTTCCTGACCCTCACGGCCAACGGCATTCCCAGGGGAGGCGGGGGACAAGGTTTTGAAGGGTAGCAGAACGGGCCACCCCCCAAATATGCTGCTCTGACATATAATTTTGAGGTGCAGGCATTTGAAAACCAGCAAATGCAGGGAGAGGCTTTCTCAGAACCCCCCTTATCTGCCAAAGGCAGATCCTCCGAAAGGCACTCAATTGTCATTCAATTCTCTCCCAGGAGTTTTGTCAGCCAGGGAAGGTTTTTCCAAAAGAGCTAAGAAGTTGACACCACACCTAGATGAACTTTGCCACAAAATGCCTCCCCTCTGTTCTTCTAAGGGTCCCTTCATTTTTCCTAAAAATCATTTACTCTCCCCTAAGAGTCCTGCACCCCACCCTCACCCCCTTTCATTACTAAGTTGCTATTTGATTGTGAATTTTAAGGCCACCTTGGGGAGTTACTTGGTTTTCCCTGGGCATCTCCAATGTGTACATGAAGTAAACATGTTAACAAAGATCTGTTTGTTTTTCTCATTAATCTTTCTTTTATTACAGGAGTCTCATCTGAGATCTCAGAAGGGTAGATGGGAAATTATTTTTCCTCCCCTAAAGTTTAAAGGTAGATTAGGTAGACTCTTTTTGGTGGTAAGGAACAAAAACCAACTGAGCTGACCTTAAGCAAAACGGGGGGAATTTGGTACAAGGACGCAGAAGTGTGCCAAGGAGCCCAGGGCAGGAGTGGAGACAGCCCGAGGAAAGGCTGGAATTCAGAAATGAGAAGCAACCGTGTTCCCAAGACGCACTCTGGGACCATCTCTCCTCTGCCTCTTCTTGTATGTCTGCCTCAGCCTCTAATATTAAGTCCAGCTCCCTCTGCTTCCGTTTCCAGAAGGCCCAACATGACTGAACCACAGCTAATGAATTTATCTGCGACTGTTCCAGTCATCAGCAGAGACTGGCTGGCTGGCTGGCTCTCCGTTCCTTCTTCTGCGAGAGAATATGATTGGCCCTGCTTGAATCAAGTGTTCACCTCTTGTTCAGTCGTCTGAGGCCAAGGTCGTATAACATAGGAAGAGTCGCTAGGCACCCACCTATGTGGGTCAGGACTGTTTCTCAGAGAAGATGGAATGGGGGGAGAGCTGAAATACTGAGTTTTGATAAAGATACTTCCAAAAAAGTGTCTCCAGGGTGGCCACCAAATTCTGGAAACACAGATAAATACATAATAAATGTTTTATTAATATTACATGGTAAAATAATACTTGTGTTTTCAGACTCGGTGGCCGCCATGTACTACAAGGGATGGAGCCTACAGCCCTAGAGTAAAAGGAAGCTGCAGGGCATCAATCCATAATGTTGTCATTAGCCTGGCCATCCATTTATCTGAGTTAACCAGTCATAAATGCCCATGCGGATCATGAAAATAGATTCATACATAATAAAGAGATAATTGCTTCAGCTTTCTAGTTGCAACCAAATATCCTCTAGTTGCAGAGAATACTTAGCAGGCTAATTAGTAGCATTCATTATGCTCTCCTTAGTCCCCCAAGAATGATTCATGCTAAGTAATCCAAATCCTAGGGCTCAACATTCCAGCTCTCCATCGCTGGCCTGCATGCTGATTTCCCACCCCCTCTGTAGGACTTTCCACAGCTGCAGGATCGTGCTCATGTAAAAATAATAAATAAATAAAATGTGGTCTCTCTAGCATAGCACCATCGGTACAGCTGGACATCTTATCTGTCAGCTAAGGGCTTCCAAGATATATGTTAAGACAGAAAAAGGGGAAAAAGAAAAAGGGAAAAGAGAAAGAGAGAAAAACAAAGAGCGAGAGAGAACCTGTATCGCCCTTTATGATCTGGCCTCGGCGGTGCGTCTGCTGTGCTGTTTGTTATACGCAATGAGCTAAAGCTGGGCGGTGACTGAGAAAGGGGAATCAGATTCTTCTCATCGATAGCCTTTTGATGGGAAGAGAGTCACAGAATTTGTGAATGTATTTTTAAATTACTATAAGAAGTTTCTTTTCCTTGCACAAGAGGAAGTGCAAAGCCAAATATCCCAAGGCTATTGCAGCAGCTCAACGGTGTTGTCAAAAACCCAGGCTCTTCCAACCTTTCTTCTGACCATCTTTAAGGACTTGGCTTATCATGTTGTGTTTATACAAATGACGGCTGCACCTACAGACATCACAGCTGTTTCTGGGCAGATGAAGGCAGAAAGCCATTTGTCGCCAATTCCCAATATCTTACTTGCCTGAGCAAGAAAGTAAAAGCGTTCGTATACACCATCCTAATGATTTCCTTTTTGATTTACTGTCCAACGTGGTGTCACATAGCTCTGTGAGGAGCTCGGGTGAGCTGAGAGAGACAGCTGAGCTGTCAAGTGTTGGGGCAGCCAATTAAAGCCACAACAGGCTGAAATGAAAGCAAGAGTGAAGCCTTCAATTGCTTAGTGACACAGTATAAGCAGCAGGCCAACCCGAGAAAGCACCCACTCTCCCGGCTTTATTTTTCCCGGTGGACTGGTACTCCCACACCACCGGAGGACAGGGAGGGGTCAGCACAGACCTGGGTTGTCTGATTCCTGAGGGAGCCCTGAGCAAAAGGTTCCTGCAGTTTTATGGACCTGTGGGGAAGGAGGAGGGTAAGGAGACTGGCCAGGAGCAGAAAAGTGCTGAGTTAGAGGGGAAAAAAAAATGTCTTTAAGTTTCCCTAATGAGGAGACCTTCAAATGGAGGCCCCTGGGCTAGGAATGCAACTATGTATAAGATCACGACTATCCAGGGGTCCTTGAGTCCTTCACTGCAACACCCCTCTGAGATGGCTACACACTAGCCAGTATGGGTCTGGTGTCTGGCAGACAGCCTTCTCCTTGGAGATCTGCCAGGTGAAGGCTTTGGAATTGCCCATGGTCAGGCCTGAAAAATTCAAGAGAGGTTTTTAACCAGGAATCAGGTTCCTCAGGCTTCACCTAGCTGCAAGAGAAGCTGGGAAGCTAAAACAAATTTTATGAAGAAAAACTAACAGACATTTAAAAGCTGCTTTAAAATGAGAGAGTGAAACTAGGAAGTTGAGAATTTTTCTTCCTAACCTCTACAATAAAGAAAATAGGGCACAGGTGGCTGAGAATGTGTGCTGAATGAGCAGCCTGACATTATCTGTCAAGAAGCATATATTCCCAGAAAGGATGCTCAATTTTCATTACAGGTATTTGGATGTTTGATGATTCAACTGTAATTTTTTATAAACATAATGAATATATACAATCAATACTAAGTAGAAGAAACAAAGAAAATGAGTTTGAGGAGAGAAAAGTCAGGGGAAAAGTGGGGAGGAAAGAAATGAGAGGAATGGGTAGGGACAAAGATGGATCCTCAGAAGCCAAGGACAGGAAGGGAGGTCAGGGACCTGGGAGCTCAGTTTCTCAAACTAAAGTTGAGTTGGTGTTAGTTTCACTTGACATGTACAGTGTGACAGGTCCTCTTATGCCCTGTCCCTTCAGCTTGTCCCACAGCATTGCAAAATTGGTTTGGCCTGGTTTTGGCCGTAACATGATGACAACTCCCTCGTCAGAATGAAAGATTTATAATCCAAAGTGAATCTTACAGTTTTCCAGACTCCTCTTCAAGCAGAAAGTTCTGAAAATGAATGCACCCTAGTTCCATATGTTTATTTACCATCCCCTCTGTTAGACTTACAGCAGCTATAGAATTACACTCATGTTAAAAAAAAAAGAAAGAAAGAAAGAAAAAGAAAAATTGTTCCTGTTAAATTCCTTTTGGTAACACTTAATTTTTTTCTGCCAGAGTCAGAGATGAATTAGCAGTGACTTGGCAGCCAATTAAATTCATGGTGAGCTACTCTGTGACCCTTCAGTCAGAAACAAATTTCCTATAAGCCTTAAGAGAGAATCTCTCCAGGGTTTCTTTGGGGTGAGAAAAATTCATATCCTGCTCTCCGGTTCTCGTCCCTTGTACAGGGTGATGACCAGCCGTGGTCCTGAGTCATTGTTTGTGAAACCTCAAGACAATGCTTGATTCCCTACTCAGTTAATTCTCGGAAATGTGAAGAGAAGATCTGTGACTACAGCTGCCAGTGAGTGATTCCCAGCTGCACTTCTATGTAAGTTGTGGATCAAGAAGAGACACGAATAGAGGGTTCGAGCAAGACTTGTCTGTTTTCCACAGACCTGAGATCTGATCATTTGGCTGCGCCAAGGAAGGACCAGCAGGACACTGTGCCAGGCCTGCGGTGGGTATGGAGCAACATGCTGAATTTGAAGTGAGTCTCCCTTTCCATGAGTCAGTGACACAAATGTATGTTTGAGGATCTGTACGTGAACCTATATGGGTGGAAAAATCAATTTCACAAATGTTTAGAACTTCCTGTTCCAGCAGGATTAGAAATCTCTCAGGTTCCTAGGAGTTGACAAATCCTTTTTGTTGTCATTCATTCCACTGAGAAAAAAAACAATCTTTGACCTTAAGTCACTTAAATGAATAGGTATATGCAACATGTCTTTTTATGTCTCTGTATTTATATTAGAGCAAATACATTCCAACACCGAACGTCTGTGAACATAGTATGCCATCTCTGACACTATGCTGTCCAAGGGACAGAAGAAAAAAGATTAATGTAAAAATAAATGCAAATATAACCAATGCGTTAGCCAAGAGGGCAAAGGTAGGGGAGATATAGTAACCTGATCTTCACAGTTGCTAAAAACTTGACAAGGGAAATGTGAATTTTAACTAGCTGCCAAGCAATTGGTTATTCATGTGCAATGCAGAAAACAAGGGAAAGCTTCATTTTCTCCTTGTCAGTTTCAAGCAGAGAAGCTGTCAATTCAGCTACCAAACCTATCACAGAAGGACACCGTCCTACCGACATCTAGTCTCAGTATGGCATCAAGCCTGAGACCACCGTACCTTTACCCCCCCCCCATCACACCCCAGCCAGCCCCAGCCCTGTTATGGATTACAGCTTTTTGGGTGGCACCGTGCTCCTGGGACTCCGTCATAGCCCTGCGGAGGCATGGGATGACAGCGACTCTTTTAACAAGTAGCTATTATGAACTCACCTTCCTGGACCACTGTCTGACTCACCGCAGAATTAATGGGATTCCAGTTACTGGCCTGACACGAAGTTAGTTCAAGTCCATTTAACAAAACGTGCTAAGCATTAGGTTAGCACCAGGTGCAGGAGTTCTGTGTCCTGTACCGTGTTTTTAAATATGATTTCTAAAGGGCTGTCAAACCATTGGCCATCGGTAACAGTCACAGACATTCCCAGAAAACCCCTGGGTGACATTCCCAGTCACCTTGGGAAATGTGATAGGTAATAATTCACTGAACAAATATTTATTGAGTCCCACTACTCTCCTATGCCCAAGGAACTTATATTCTAGTAGGAGGAGAGGGGTAATAACCTGGAATCTAACAAATAAGGTGACCACGTGAAGTTCCTGCTATGATGGATATGAAATGTGCTAATGGGATGATGAGGCTGCGCAGAAAAGGTGGGAGCTACTTAAGATAGGCTGGTCAGGAGAGAACTCTCACAGAAGCTCTTCGCCATGAATAATGAGGAGCTAGGCAGGCAAAGAAAAGATGGGAAGAGTTTTCAGGTCAACTCCAAGGTCAGAATAAGCTTCTAGAGAAGTCTGATATAAGCAGGAGTCAGACCCTAAGGCAGTGCAGATCCTGATAAGGAGATGGGATTTTAATCTAATTGCAACTGGAAGTCACTGGAGGATTTTCAGCCAAGTTGTGATAAAATACTTTGCCCATTGTATGGAAAAGAGGAAGCAAGGACCCCTGTTAGGAGGCTTTGCCTCAGGCCAGGTAAGCTGTGATACCCTTGCTTACAGAATAGGTATCATGCTGGAATTCTGGCTGAGGCTAACAAGAATTGAGTGCCTAGTGTGTGTCGGACTGGATGATTCTCAACTCATTACATTATATCCTCAGAATATGGGATTCCCTTGACCTATTGTTAAGAATTCCTGAAGAATTTACTCTGATTTATCTCCACTGCATGGAACCCTTTGAAATGAACAGCACACACTGGAGAGGTATCTAAGTAGGGCTAGAATCTGTGGCCATGAAAGAGACAAGAGCTCACTGATACAAATGTTGCTCCCATCCTTGCTCATGGCTGCATTTCGCGTACCCAGCACAGAGGCTGACACACAAATATTTGTTGAAGGATTTAATATATTGGTCTAGTCAAAGCTCAAGACACACAAGTAAACATTAGCAGCATAGCACCCCAACCAGCTGAGCTCAGTAGCCTTGGGTACTAGCCTTGGTGTTCGAAGACTGTTTTTGTGGAAGGGTGAGATGGACCCGCATCCAAGGCTTATTGCTGCTCAGAGCTTCCGGAACTGCCCGACCATGCAGCCAATTCTATCTTTAGCCCGTCCCTCTGCCCCCAAACCCTCGCCCCCCGGAGAGGTCCTGCAGACCAGCACTGTGTTCCCACACAGCACCGTCCCGGTGGGCACCAGCCCCTCATCCTGCTTCTCAGCTGCCTTCTCCTCTGCCCTACTCCCACTCTGTGCAAAAACAGGGGAGCCTTTTGTGGGAGCAATCAAGCCCTAAATCACTATTTATATTTCTTGGAGTAAACTTAAGACTGAGAGAAGGTTCTGGAATGACTGCCCTGGGGACTGAAGTCCATCTGGAAACATGAATAATGTGAAATTTATCCCTCCATGGATTCCCCCCCAAGACCAATTACAATATCATCCTTGCCGGGAATTTCTGCCAATTTTTTATGGGGTCACCAGAAAGTTATATCTTAAGTGAAAACTGCAGAGATTTATGTAGGGGGTAGTTAACTGGTGGGGTGAGGTATGTGGAAGTAAACTACAGGAAACAGTGATACTCCACAGATGGAAATGTGTGTAAATTTGGCTCTTCACTTCAGGAAGTAGAATGCATTTATTCATTCATCCACAGATGCTTATTGAGTGACTACTGTGGGCCAGGTACTCTTCTAGGCACTGGAGAAAGAGCAATGAGCAGCAGTAACATTGCCCTTGTGGAGAGGACATAAAAGGCTTTTTGTTTTGATTTTTGTTTTTTCCTTAAAAATTTTTTTTGAGTGATGTTATTTATTGACATCAATGGAAAAGAAGCTAAGACTAAAAGTTGCTATTTAACAGGAATAAATATCGGTGCGGTTTTCTTCCTGGAGAGGGTAGGCACTCAGATCATGAGATCTACTGTTTTTTACTGCTGAGTCCCCAGGCTCGGTATTGCAATCGGGGTGGACGGGTGGACAGAGCCCCTGGCTGGGAAAGCGGCATAGCTGGCGGTCCTTGTTTCTTAGGCAATGTCTCAGCCACATCTTTCCAGTTTTTTGTTTGTTTTCTGAGCTGCCAAATGACTCTGTACGTTGTCTTTTTTCCTGTATCATAAAGTGCTTCTTTCTCATTTTTCTGTTCTTCTTCCTGTTTAAGAAAAGCCTTCCCTGTCTCATGGTGCTCCGCCTTCCTGCAGCGCTCTCCTGTGGCTGCAGTCTCTCTTTTTCCCAAAGTATGAGCTCTTGGGCTCCTTCACTATCCCCTTCCCTCGCCCAGTAATCCCTGTTGCTCTCATTTTAGGAATCTTAGGCTTTTCCTTCATACTTTGCCATCACAGCCCCAGTTGGGCAGCTCAGTTGGTTACAGTGCTGTTCCTGACACACCGAGGCTGCCGGTTCCACCTCCGTCCAGTCGGGGCACATACGAGAATCGACCAATGAATGCATGAATAGGTGGAACAACAAACTGATGTCTCTCTTTCTCTCTCTCTCAAAAAAAAAAAAAATACAAAAACTGGTCATTAGAGCACTAGGGCCACATACAGCTTTGTCTCTGACACTTTCGCCATTCGGATTCTCTTTGCCTGATTTCTTGGCTTTTTATCTTTTTTTTTTTTTAAACTTCTGATTGATTGATTTATAGAAGAGGGGAAAGGAGGAAGAAAAAGAAGGAGAGAAACATCAATGTACGAGAGACATATCAATCGGTTGCCTCTTACACACCCCCAGCTGGGGACCTGGCCGGCAACCCAGGCCTGTGCCCTGACTGGGAATGGAAATGGCAATTTTTTGGTTTGAAGGCCAAGGCTCAATCCACTGAACCCCACCAGCCAGGGCAGCTTTTTCTCTATTGTCCAGTACTTTTTCCAGGCTTCCCCAGCAGTTTAATCTTTGGTTCATTCTTTAACTTGTCCCTCTTCATATATGGAACCAAAAGTCGACATGGGATAGACGCACTGACCATGTGAAGAAACCAAGCTTGTTGCTTTATCACGGTTAGGAGTGAAATAGGTGGGCTGCCTTAGTTCTTGAGAATGTGTGCTAGAATCGTACTCGCTGTTTGAAAAGCAGAATAATAAGACATTTGGCATTTACGTGTTCCCCGTACTTTTCTCCTGAAGCTGCAAAGTTCAACTGAGAGGTATTTGGCAAAAGGCCTCTCTTGCTGAACCAATCAACTGACAACATGCGTGGGGACCGGAGCCAGCCGGGTTCCAACCCAGCCGGAGCGGCTTGATGAGGTGATGAGCGTGCATTATCATAAAATTGCAGAGTGGCTGTAATTTACCACATCACAGCTAGAAATGATCTGCCTCCAAGGAAAAAATGTCAATGAGCGGTCATCTTCTTTAGTGTCGGTAGTTCTAAAACTTGAGTTTCTGAAAAATCACTCGATGGGTCTCTAACAGAGAGATCCCAGCTTCTTCCCCCAGAAATTCAGACTGAGGTCTGGGAAAGAGTCCAGGAATTTGGCCCCAGGCCCTGATGACTCTGCTGCAGGTGGTGTCACATTTGGAGAACCCCTATACTGCATTAACCAGAAGAGAGAGGACACAGACTCCCAGTTCCCCTCCCCCAAATGCAAAGGACCTTGGCCAGGATCTCATCCTTGGAAGGGAAGATGGCTGGGACAGTCTTCTTTACTAATTATAGCTGATTCCTTTTTCTCAATCTCTCAGAAAATATTGTTTAGCCACTGCAGTGGACAAGGCAAAGACTGCCCACTAAAGGGGGAGGAAGTCGTAATGAATCAGCATTGGTTGTTTCCCCCGGAGCATAAGCAAATCTTTCTGGGTGGTGGAATGGGATTAGCTGGGCCTGAGCTCGTCTGGCACTGCACTGTGCTAGGTGCTCACTCGTGCGGCCTCTCATGGAGCCTTCCCAAGTTTTGCCTCCTCACATCCTTCAAGTCTCTCCTAATGTGTCTCCTTTTCAGGCAAACCTCACTGGCACTCTAAATCAAACTCAACATGTCAAAAGCTGAACTCCTCAGATTCCCTCCAGTCTTCTCCTCCCAGTGTCTTCCCCACCTCAGTCAAGAGCAATGTCATTCTCCCACTTGCTCCAGCCAAAATCGGAGACAAATCATTTCTCCTGAGCCCCATATCTGATCCACCGCAAGTCCTGTTGGTCCTGCCTTTAAAATATATCCGCAACCTTATCACTGCTCCCCATCTCTGTTGCTACCACCCCGATCCAAGCCACCATTCCCCCTTGCCTCAATTATTGCTGTAGTCTCCCAACTGCTCCCCCAGGTTCTGCCCTAGACCCCCTTCAGATTGGTGCTGACCCAGCAGCCAGAGTGGTCCTGCTAAAATGTAAGTCTGATCAAGTTGCTTGTCTGCTCCAGACTGGCTCTCTGTGTCACTCCAAAGAAAGCCAGGGTCCTCCCCGGAACCTGACCTGCCTCCCGGCCCTTAGCCATCCACCTGTCTTTCTGCTCTCCTCTCACTCACTCCTCCTGCCCACTTTGACGCCTTCTTACTTGCTGCTCCTGGAATCCTCTTCCTCCATCTGTTCCCATGGTTTAGCTCATCACTATCTCTGCGTCCATCATTAAATACTGCTTTCTCAGTGGAAAGCAACATTCCACTGGCCTCTCTAATATTAGCTGGCCTCTCTAATATTTGAATACCTCTACCCATTTTTCCCATCCATTCTTCCTGTTTCCATACACCTCCTTATTTTCTATAAAGGCAGGGATTTTTGTCTGTTGCTTCCTGCTGTATTCCAGGGCCTAGAACAGTATCTGGCACATTCAATACTATTTTTTTAATAAATAAATGAGTTAAAGAATAAGTGAATGAATAAATACAATTGCAACCCCTCTGCACTATCTCCTTCTCTCTGATTTATTTTCTGTGTAGAACTTACCCTCTATGATACTGCATAATTTACATATTCATTTTATTTAATGTTTCCCTACCAGAATATAAGTGCCATAAGAGCCGGGATTTCTATCATGATCACAATTTTCTCACCAAGAATAGTACTTGTCTCTTACACTTAATATATTTGATTGAATGATTAACTTATTTATATAAGAGTTTATATTTTTATAAATTAAGGGATAGACTCTTAGTAAAATTGTGTAAATTAAGTGTGGTCATTTATATGAGGTCTGTCCAGAAAGGATCCAGCCGGGTAATATGAAAAATATAAACATTTATTGAAAAGGATAAAAGATACAAGAAACAAGAAACATGTACATAGGACAATGACACCTCAGCCCACTTCAAAGTTATGACCTTCTAGAGGAAATCTGGTTCATTGGTAGCAGTTTGAATCAAGTCATTAGCAACTGCAGCACGATGTTCCTACTTCTTTGGTAGCACAAGCCACAGAACAAATTTTGTCATGACATACTTTGTGCCGAGATCCTGCATCAAAATCTAGGACACAGTAGGATCTGGAATCCCCAGGTCAGCTTCTAGTTCTCGCCGTCAGTCGCCGATCCTTGGTGATTGCGGCCCGCACATGTTTACCACTGTCACATACTGTGCTTGTTGCAGGCCTTCCAGAACGTGGGTCACTTTCAACAGATTCTTGACCATCTTTGAAGCACTTGTGCCACACTTTTATTTGTGCTGCGCCCATTGCATTGTCCTTGAAAGTCTCCTGAAGCATCTGAATGGTTTCTGCAGAGGAATTTTCAAGCTTAACTCAAAATTGGATGCAGATTCATTGCTCTACTTACGCAGTCATTGTGAATGCAATGGCCACCCAATACACATGCTCCCTTAATGGTGTCTACTGCCCCCACTGACTAGTACAGTGAAGTCATCATTGTTCACACATGCACATTCCACTCCACTCTCCTTGGCTGCCAGGTTACATCAACGTTGTGCAAATCATTCTCGTTATATTATCAATAGCTGGACTTTTTCCAGACAGACCTCATACAACTAGCACGTAGCAGAGTCAGGGTTATAATTTGCGTCTGTGCAACATTCAACCTGTGCTCTCCTAGTACACTTGTCTGTCAAGAAGGCATTTGAGCTGGGTATTAAAGAATGGGTAGGAGTTGAGTAGAATGATTGCCTCTACTGAAAAGTTCTTTTCCTCTTCATATCTCTCTCTTTCACCTCGCTAACCATCATAATGAATGAATCATAATTTGGGGTGTCCCTTCCTCTAGAAGGTTGGCTCTGATCTCCATGCCTGCATCAGGCATTCTTGTCCTTCTTTGTCATAGTACTTCCCACACAGCTTGGAGTGCCAGCTGCTTATTTATTCTTTTATTTTTCTCCACTAGGTTGTAAGGTCTTATAGGCAGGTGTTATGTCTATCTTGTTCACTGTTGTACTTTGAACCTGCCATGAGGTCTTGTTCATATTAGGTGCCCCATGAACTTTGGTTAATTTAGTGAAGGAGGGGAAGGAAAATCCAGGCAGAGGAAATAGTTGAACATCACTCAGAGAATCAGAGAGGGCAAGTGGTGCTGTGTGTCTGCAGCAGAAGCTCCAGCGGTAAAAAAAATTTGGGGAACATATAGAAGGATGGGGATAGATGATTATAAAAAACATTGATGGTTCTGGATTTTTTTTAAAAAATCAGCCTTTAGTAAGCTATGGGAACCACTGAATCGCTTTGCACAGAATGGCACAGAATGCTTGTTTTAGAAGATTAACCTAATACTGATAATAGATTGAAAGGAGAAAGGGGAGATTCTGCTGCAATAGCCAAACCGTAAAGGTGAAAAATATCTCAACCTGACTGGCAGCAGTGGGATTGGAATGGAGTAAACAGATGTGAGAAACATTTTGAGGAAAGATTCAACAGGACTTAGTGAATCGCTGGGTGTTGAAGACAAAGAGACCAGGGAACTGAAGCTTGGATTCAGTGTGGCTGGAAGGATGGTAGTGCCTGATGGGAAAATAGAGAGATTGGAACAAGGACATAATCAGATGGAAAGAGAATGAGTTAAGCTTCTGGCATTTCAAGTCTGAACCATTTGCGGGCATTCTGGTAGAAATGAATCAAATTGGAAATTTAGGACTAGAATTCAGGAAAGATGTCTCCATAAAGCCTTAAATACTCTGATCTCTGTCAGAGAGTTCTGCTGATATGGACGTTGAAAAGTTTTAAACATTATCTAAGAGGTTGTTTAATTTTCCAAGAATATTTAGTAATCCTTTCTTATTCAATGAGGTGAGACTCCAAGCATACAGAATGTACTTCCTCACACCTATAATCTTTGGATCCAAAGGGTTCTTGGCATTTTCCTGGGAAGAGTATTAACTCTGTGGACATTTGAAAAATTGGTGGAGAACAATATGCAATATAAATCTGAGAAAATCTGTTCGAGTATTGAGACAAACACTATTGGCAATCTTTCTGGTTGGGGCGAATTGCCAGGTCTTCAGTGCTGTGCACAAATCCACCAAGTTTCTATTATTTGAAGACTCAAAGGAAGCTGCTCTGTGTAGCCAACAACTTACTAGGAATTAAACTTGCTTGTGCTTTTCCATATACTAAAAATAGTTATGCATGGGTTTTAATTCTATCTGTAATTTTAAAAATACCTAATACACATGGGGTAAGATGTTAGTATTCATTAAACCTGGATGGTAGATGTTTGGATATCTAATAAATAACTTTCTGCACTCTTCTGTATACTTGAAATACAGTAGTTCATAATTTAAAAAAAAGAACAAACTTCAAAAAGGGGTTCGGAAACCAGATATGCAAAACAGAGCAGAAGGCTGAGATTCTGAGGCCGAGGCAGGTCTGGGAAGGTGACCTATAGAAGAAAAGGAGTGACCCCACTTTCCAAAGTTCCTTTCCTCTCCAAGAACAAACAGCCATCGTGTTGACCAGGCTGTCAGGGCGCAAGGGATAGAGAGGGAGGGAGTAATTCTGTTCTCAGGCACGGGCCCCACAAGGTCCATAACAGCCCTCTTGGGGTCAGCCACAAGCTTGGGAAGTCACAGATCCACCACTGATGGAAGTCAACGAGCTCCCACGGTGACAATCACTTGTAACCCAAGCACAGTGACAGAGGAACTTCCTTATGTCCCGCTCCTCCCCACACTGTGCCCCTGAGCTCAGGCTTGGTTCTAAGAACAGGGTCACTGTGTCACTTAATGCCATGGTGCCTTTTGGAGGCACCAAAGCATGCTGTGAGTCTTAGGGACCATCGTTCTCCGCCCGGGGCTGTGTGTGAGCCTGGTGCCCTGGGCAAGGTGGGGAAGGCGATCCCTCCAAGTCTGCCGACGCTTTCCTGTTTGTACGCCCTCTCTTTAGACAAGTCAGCGAGAGTCTCTTTCCATAGGCTCACAACAGTCTGTCTAAGGCTCATACTTCAGAAAATTCAGCATTTCCCAAAGCAGACAAAAATCTCCTCCGACCTCGGCTTCCTCTTTCATTCAGGCCCTCGTCGGAAACTCCACTGTCTGATAAACATCAGCCACACCAACCGCAGGGGAGGCCCAATGTGGTGACAGCCGTGTTCCAGAAAATCGGCTTCGCAGGCCCCACACACAGGTAATCCCACTCGAGGGAAATGTGTCCTTGGAAAAAACCTGTGCACTTTAGACGCCTGTAAGGGGAAAGACTCGTGACAGGGGAGAAAGGGTGAGTGTTTCTTTCAAGCCAGGATCTAAGCAGAAATCCTCCCTGACAAAGTGTTTTCCACAAACGGAAGCAAGCCTGCCTCTGACTTTAAAGCCTTTGAAAACAGTTCGCATCTAGTTCACAGCGTATCCCTCTGGGATCGTGGAGCCCTTCCCAGAGTTCCCACGAAGGCTTCCCCTGGGCCTCCCACCGGCTCCCTGGGCAGAGAGAAGTGAAACCCCTTTCCCTCTGGGCTTTGCGGTCTGAGGTTCCTCCAGATTGCTGCCTCTCTTGCTAGCTCTCACGAGTGCAGCTCTCCCTGCCAGCCCTGCTGATCGCTCCCCTCTTCCAGCCAACCTGCCATGCTGCCAGGCAGTAGGCTCTCTTTCTCACCGCACGATTAGGAACAGTCTCAGTGTTCCCGGCTTCTCCTTCCTGTGTCTGTCGTTCCCCCCACTAACACATGCTGCTTTGCAGTCCCCATCACACGCACGGCACCATCCCTGAGACAGGCCAGGCGTATGGTGCTGATCAAATTTGCTGTACCAAGTTGCCAGGACTTTCTGGAACAAATAAAATTTAACATTCAGCTCCTGGAGCACCCCCCAAACCAGACCTCCTAAAGTCTGCCTCCTTTCCAGCAAACCACTTGAGTCCCACATGTCACTGGGAGAGGAGCTGATCAGAAATTTTCAAAGTCACTCTGACTGACTGTGTCCCTCACTGTGAGCTTCCTGGGGCCTCTGCGCAGCCACCATGCCTTCTCGGGGCTCGGCCTTTGAGGGCCACCACCGTACAGCTCTTTTTTAAATTAGGGAAGCTAGAGAGTCACCAACACACCCATTGTTTTAGTGGCTTATACACCACTTCTTTCCTGTATTTTTTTCCCTCACAGACAACTTATAAGAAAACGTGGCTCCTCTTCTTTCCTGTAGCCAAGTCTGCGCCCATGCTAGCAGGCAAAATGGCCTGGAATCTCTCACCATTGCTATCGCTGGAACCTGTGGAAGCACAGAATCACTTCTACACATCTATTCTGTGCCCCGATCGCCAGGATAACAGAAACCACCCTCGCGGTGTGGTTGTTTCTTATTTTGGAGGTCAGGGTAGAGGAGCAGAGCCCCAGTCAGGCCCGGGTATACGTTAAGCGGAGGAGGAAACGAGCCCGAGAATCTCCAGACAGTCTTCCTCGGTAAAGGGAGAGAGAATGTGCCCGTAGCACCCAGCTTGCAGAGCACAGAAGACATTCAAGAGATGCGTTCTACTAGTCAGCCAACGCATGTGAAGGCCTGGTTGACGAATACTTAACAGAGCCATGTAGGCTCACTGCTTACACTGGGCGAGGTCTTTAAATCCATGTACACAAGTGCCAGTGTTAAAAGCAAAAGGTGACAGATTGGAGAATAACAGAATTCAGCGTGACCATCCGATTTGCCTCTTGTTCCCAAAATACATGTTTTGGCGAATAGCATTTGAAGGACAGAAAGAGGAGGCCGGGTCAACACTGATGTTAGAACAAGGCAATGTGAAGAAAAGAAGCAACTGCAGGTGGAGTGCCCAAGGGCTATTATTTACAGATGTTCCATGTTTTCAGAGCCCCCATCTTGGCATATGCCCCCCAGAGGCCCTGTGCAGCATATTCGAAACGCTGGCTCAATCTCCGAGTGTCGCAGGACTTGTAAACTGCATGATTTGTTTAGCATCAAATAGAAACCAGAGCCTTTCTAAATGAAACCAACACGCCTTTCCCTGAGTTTCATCTTGCTTACGTGGGGCACAGAACACTGCCGTTTTTCCAATAGCAACCCCTGCCAACGCCAGCTAATATTAAGTAAATGTGCAGGATCAACAAGTAAGCGCTGTTCAAGTTGTTCTCAAGTCTCTCCCGTGCTTGGCTCATCAGGATCCAAGCCCCTCTCCCTGAGCTCCAGCTCTAAAATTATATAACTCTGGTTGCTTTGGCAGTGATTCAGAGGGAAGAGAAACTGGGGAGAGGGGAGGGGAAAAGCTAATTACTTAAGCATCGCTCCTAACATTCTGACAGCGTTGAGTAGGAAGGGTGTTTCAGTAATATTCTGATCACACCAGATAGGCATGGCGGTGCCAGGACAAGCATTGGTTAATATCCACGCATACTCACTGTTCCTTCCTGACTTTTGGTCATCATTCTGCCTTGATGATTAGACAAAAACGTTTCTTATGCAAGAGGTCCCCAGAGCCATGTGGCTTTATCTTTCCCCGTCTGAATTGAAGGGAGAAAGGGCAGCTGCACAGCCGTTCTGTGTATTTCTTATTCTGTTCCTTAGTGGTTCCTAAGGTAGTCATAAAGCAAATGACTGTTACATAAGACAGCCATTGTTGAACCCAGACCTCTCGGGGCCTGCGCCCTTCCCTGGTAGCAACCGTGAAACACATTAACTTTTGCAGGCAGAGGAAAACACACCCTAATGGGTAGCAACTGTAATTCCTCAGCTAAATGCTGCCTTTGTGGATTCTAAGTCAACATGCTACACCGAACTCCAGCACACTAGGATGGCAGAGTCCCTGCGCTTTCCACGTATCAGAGTGAGCCCCTTGTTTGCAAACATGGCACTGAACACCAATTGTACCGGCCATTTGCAACAGGAACACAGCATAAAAAAGTGGTAACAAAAGTCACATCATTTGAATGTCCAACAAGCTAAGAGGCCTTGCTTGAACCTCTCTTGAAACTCATCGTGATGAGGCTGGGCGCATGCTAGCGGGTAGGGGGCAAGCGGATGCTCAGAACCCACAGAACACCTCCTACCTCCCCTCCGTCTCTCTGAGTTGCCATTCAGGCTTTAACCCCTCACCTCTCCTTCCAAATGCCATAGTCAGTAAGTCACTGAACTTGAACTGGACATTGCACGCTGTCTTTTATGATGGTCTTCTCTGCAAAAATCTGATTTCCATCCTTGCTCTGTCCTCTCCGTCCCATCAGATATGGCTACACTGTGAAGTCAATGAAAATGAAGCTTCAGAATCTCTCATCTGCACAGATTCTTTCCAGCATCCTAGGAAGGCCCCTAGCAATGTGCTAATTTGTTTTTAAGTAAAATATACAGACGTAATATATTTTAACTGCAGATGGAAAAGGCCAACCACGTTCCCCTCTAGGCCCGTTGTGTTAGATGGCATAGAAGTGGCCCCAAACATTCTGGGGATCCAGCTAAGGGGGAGTTGAGTTAAGGACACATTTAGTTGGACTTAGTGGGATATGTTCATCTGGTTCACAGACATGTCTGTGCGTAGTTCCTGCTAGTCATCCAATGCTGGAATGGCTTCCAGGAAAGCTACCACCCATTGTGCCAGCTCACCGGGAATCGTGACAAGAGGTACAGGGCCGGGGCTTGCCTCACAGTGGAGACCGTGCTGTGGCTTCTGGCACCCACGCATGTGTGGGTTGGGAACTTAGAACACTGTTTGAAACACATGGGGCTAGAAGTTAGTCTGGGAGGAAATTCTTCCAGATTTTATAGCCGACATATAAAGAGAACCTGATAGAGGTTATCCCAAATTTAACAATAAACCTAGAATTTTAACTGACATTACCAAGAACAATTCTTTCAAACTATCCCTAAACAAATTTCAATCAACACTGTCAGAGGAAAGATTGAATGGTTCTATTGTCTAGAGAAAATGAAATTATAAAATTATGTTCTTTAAAAAGGGCTCTGCCTGGTGTGATTCAGTGGGCTGAGTGCCAGCCTTCGAATCAAAGGGTCGCCGGTTCAATTACCAGGCAGGGCACATGCCTGGATTGTAGGTCTGGTCCCCAGTAGGAGGTGCATGAGAGGCAACCACATGTTGATGTTTCTCTCCCTCTATTTCTCCCTCACTTCCCTTCCCTAAAAATAAATAAATAAAATCTCTTTTTAAAAAAGGGGGTGACTGGGACTTCCTAAGATGGCGGCATAGGTGAATGCGCCATGTCACCTCGCACAACCAAACAAGGGAAAAATCAGAAATTTATACAACCAAAAACAGCCAGATCTGACAGAAAATTGTATTGAGAGGAAGTCCGATAACCAAGGAATTAAAGAAGATACATTCATCCAGTCTGGTGAGCCCGGAGGAGCAGGGCGGAGGGAGAGCGCTCCGCAACCCGGCGGCGAGCTGGTGAGCAGACGGCAGGACCGCGGTTGGAGGGGCGGTTCCCGTGGGGCTGCAGCACACGGAGACGGGGGTGCCTGACCGAAGCGCGGCCAGCGCCCGTCTCATCCGGACCCAGTGGGGCCAAGACTGGTGGACCGGGCAGGTCCGCATTTGCGTGCAGACGGACCCGGAGAGAAAGCAGGGCGCAACCCATCTGCGCAGATTGAGAGGACCTGTGGGGGTGGAACCGGCGGCCGGAGGAACTCCCGGCCTCACAGGAGAGTTCGCTGGGGAGACCCATGGGGGATTGGAGCTGTGCAGCCCATACACTGACCCGGAGCGACCCCCAGAGCTGGTGCAGAGGGGTTCAAATCGCTTGCAGGAGGCGGTGTGGGTGCGGAGAGCGGAGAAGGCACCATTGTGCGCTCAGGTCCCGCCCCCACAGGCTACGTCACAGCACAACTACCTGGAGTTTCCCTGCACAGGGGATCTCCAAGACTCCGCCCTCCTTACAGTAACAGGCTCACCGAGGGAAAAAAAAATGGCCCAAAGAAAGGAACAGATCAAAGCTCCAGAGCTAACTGACCAAGAGATAGCCAACCTATCAGATGCACAGTTAAAAACCCTTGTAATAAGGATGCTTTCAGAATTTGATGAAAAATTATCGAAATTGCTTGAACAAATGAGGAGAGATCTGCAGGGAACCAATAGAGATAAGAATGAAACTGGGACTCAAATCAACAGAGTGGACCAGCAGAAAGAAAAAAACATCCAACCAGAAAAGAATGAAGAAACAAGAATTCAAAAAATGGAGGAGGGGCTCAAAAACCTCCAGGACATCTGTAAATGCCCCAACATACGGATCATAGGGCTGCCAGAAGGAGAAGAAGAAATCCTAGGAATTGAAAACTTATTTGAACACATAATGATGGAGAATTTCCCAAAGCTGGCGAAGGAAATAGACTTTCAGGAAGTCCAGGAAGCTCAGAGAGTCCCAAAGAGGTTGGACCCAAAGAGGAACACACCAAGACACATCATAATGACATTACCCAAGATTAAAAATAAGGAGAGAATCTTAGAAGCAGCAAGAGAGAAGGGGACAGTTACCTACAAAGGAATCCCCATAAGACTGTCAGCTAATTTCTCAAAGGGGACCTTGCAGGCAAGAAGGGGCTGGACAGAGGTGTTCCAAGTCATGAAAGGCAAGGACCTACATCCAAGAATACTCTATCCAGCAAAGATTTCACTTAGAATGGAAGGGCAGATTAAGTGCTTCTCAGATAAGGTCAAGTTCAAGAAGTTCATCACCACCCAGCCTTTATTGTATGAAATGTTAAAGGGAGTTATATAAGGTATGGAGGAATATCAACAGGGGAGTGGTAGGGGGAGAGGGTGGGAATGGGGCACTGAGCAAGTAGCATAAATGGGAGGTAGACAACAGATAGGGGGAGGTTAGAATAGTATAGGAAGTGCAGGAACAAAAGGACTTATGTGTATGACCTATGGACAAAACTAAAGGGAGGGGAAAGGGGGGTAAGGG